>JAOBAY020089330.1:0-10219 GCA_025331085.2 Zoanthus sociatus
ATGCAGTTCTGGAGCATTTCTGAAACTGTTTAAACAGCCAGGAACGCAGCAATTAAACTTGTGAGGCATTTTTTAAACGATAACAAATCACGGAGGACGCCACATTGAATTCTGTCCTTCCAAACAATCCATGCATGCTTTGCGGTCCAAATTCGGACCCATTTCTCCGCTCGATATGGAAACCGCCAATTGGGCTCAGTTGAGATTTGGGTATTAGTTTGACCTTTTTCTCCACCAAAGCTCATTCGATTTTCCAAAGTCAGTAAATGAGTACCATGCAGTGTGCACTAAAACTATGCATTAGTGTCCCATCCAGGGAGGGTCAAAGTCTCCAACTTCTCAAACATTAAATAAACCAGAGATAAGCACTAGCTCCATGGGTTATTTAGCTAGTAAAAGATGTAGACATCGATGCAGAAGAGAACAGCTTAACCCTTCAGCTCCTGAATTGGCCGCTGCATAATGTTCTGTTTTTGTCTGAACCAGTCTCAACTGGCCAGCAAGGAACAACTCAAATCTTTGGCCTCTGACCTCTCCCCTACAGATTATAATTTGCTTCTATTGTTCTTTGGATTCAAGCTTTGCATATAATTTTCTTAATAGGAAGAAAAAGAGAGTTAAAATTTTAATTTTACTAACAAGTGTAAAATAAACAACAATAAATAAACACGTGGTGCTGTGTGCTGTGTTTCTTATTGAAAAGTATGTTGGTTTTTTTTTCTGATTGAAAGCTTGTCAAATGCTACTTAACATACATGTATTGATTTTGAATTGAAAGTAAACCTGAAACCATCATTGTACTCCAGGAAATAATAGGAAAACTTGACGCATGACACTCAGGAGTTAAAGGGTTAACTTTACTAAGGGGAAAGCCATGAATTCTCTCAACCAATATGTTTGTCCCTTATAACCCTATTTCCCTCTCCTGCTAATAAGGTACAGCCATGTGATCTGACCTGCTGCTGATGTTGAATTATCACTGCCTGCTGCATCCTCTTTTAAACCTTTTTGTACTCGAGTGGCCAGTGCAAGTATGTCAGCTTCTGTTCAAGAAAATGTGTAAAATTTGTTTACAAATAAATTAGAGAAGAAAAAAAGTCACACTTTTCTCTAACAATTACAATTGTTAAATATCTAAGTTAACACTCAAGAATAAAATGACTGGTGTAGATACTTAAGATATATAATTAAAGGATCTAAAACAGCCCATATGGCTCCTTTATTCTGCCATATTTAAATGCCATGTTGCTTCCTCGTATAAATCTTTTACACAATCACTTGAGAGGTCTTCAAGACAGAGCATTGTTACTCAACAGGTAGATGTGATTACTGCAACTGTGTACATTGAAGTGTGTGACTGGCTGCAACATGATGCGGTGCCGCATATGTAGGCACTCAAAGTAAATTGCATATAAGGTCTTCTTTGATTGGTTATAAAGTTTAGTAAATGAATTGTTTGGGTTGTTATCAAGTGGACCTGATCTTTATCAGTATATTCATCTGATAAATGCAACACAATAATGGAGATTCAAGATCCCTGGAAGAAATCATTTCCAGTGTGTCTACACCTGACCCTAACCAATGGTATAAATCTCTAATCTAAAGAAAAAGGTAATAAGTTATAACTTTACTTTGGGCAGCCCACATTGCAAGTTTCATGCACCAAAAGGATGTGACTCAAGAAGTGCCTTTGCTGGAATTTGAAAAAAAGAGAGTGTAGAAACCACTGCTGAAGAGGATACAATCACATAACCTCAGCAGCTTTTAAAATAACCTTGCATTAAAACAAGAGCTTGATCAACAAAAGGCACTAAAATAGCGCAAATGGCTCCTGTATGCAGCCATTTTAAAGTGCCATTACTGCCTTGTATAAATCATTTTCACAATCCTTTTATGCAGCCAAACATGTTTACCTGTTTTCTTAAAATATTTGTGTAAATTAAAGCCCTTCAAATAAATTAGTAACTCAAGGAGTGAGCTACAGTTATACCAATTGTTCACTTCAATAGAGTCTTTTACTACATGTTGAATGCCAAATTTTGTAAATTATATTGTTATTGATCTGCTATCTATCTATATTTATAGAAAAAAGCGTTTCAGATTAGTTTATGCGATACACCTCTCTGTGTTGCTGAAGCTTGAAGTAAACAGATTCTGAATAATGGTGGCGTTTAGCACGCTCGGAACTTCGCTTTATAAATTGTTGTTTTTTCCAGCATTTCTCAAAATTTGTTCTAGGTGATGATGAAAATGAGTGATTTGGTGTAATTCATTACTTAATACACTTCTTTAAATACTGTGAATACAGGCACTGCCATCAAATGTACTCACATGATCTCAAAGTCAAACATATCTTAATCACAAGCACTACAGAAGAAACTTCTATACACTATACTACAGCAATTCAATATTGCTGTTTAGTAATTTGTTTTCCACAAATAAGTTATAACTAGTTTTTTGTTTTAACAGCGGAAAGCATGTTGAAAGGGCTTTCTTTGCAAAGGAATTTCTTGCAAAAACATGTTTGATCACACATGCCAGATGTTGAATTCAAGACAAGATTTTAAACGTATTCATCAATGCTAAAGCCATAAAAAATGCTTTTACTCCAATTTTTACTTGGTTCTAAAATCAAATATTTGCAGGAAATTTTATAAGTTCTTTGAAAATGATCATTACAAATTAAAATAACATCAAAGTTTTGATCAAAACAATCTCATTTCATGTTTTCTGCGATTTTTGACATCAGACCAAAGTGGAGTTCACAATCATTACAAAAAGCACATCGACAACATCAAGTTTGATGAAGAGTCAATATTCACAATTCAAATACAGACACAAATGTA
Source organism: Zoanthus sociatus (assembly GCA_025331085.2). NCBI lineage: Eukaryota > Metazoa > Cnidaria > Anthozoa > Zoantharia > Zoanthidae > Zoanthus > Zoanthus sociatus. The sequence goes on from JAOBAY020089330.1 coordinate 2,847, forward strand.
AACAAATTCAAGTTTTTACCTTTATGTCCCGTTAAAGATAAGGATAGCAGCATTTGCTGACAATGGAACAGAAATCCAAATTGCCGAACAATAATTTCTCGTGGCTTCATTCATGCGGTCTGGATTGTGTTGCTGTATTGATCTTAAATCTACGAAGTCTGTGATTGGCTGCATATTCTGTCCCGTACACATATTTTGATTGGTAGTAATATTTAATAAATTAATTGTTTGGGCTTCCTGTGTAAATGTCTCAATCTTAACACTCTTACACAACATGATAACATAATGGTTCTGCTTGGATAGTCGAGACAGGAACCATAAAAAGCTGTTGAATCTCTCATCTGTGCTCTTTACACTCCTGCTCTGACCTAACACAAAGTAGCCAATGTGCTCGATGTTTTCTCTTTTACCAAAGAAATTTAAAGTGCCAATAAAATGAACATTTTTTTACATTTTTATAGCTCATAATACCTGTACTTAGGAATCACAAATGGATTTCATAAAATGTTCAGTTAAGCAGTCTTCGACTGCCCAAAAATTCTTGTCTCTGGAACTTGGTTAAAAGTTTGGCAATAATAACATAGTCAGTGGTTCCAAAGCTTGTGTCAACTTCTTTTCTTATGTCCTTTATACATTTTTCTATAATCAACAAGTGTATCATGCTTTGCTTCCAACTAAAAATGAATATTTGGGATACAGGTGATTATAATAGCAAAATGAAACATGTTTGACTAAGAAAACTTGCAAGTTCCTTTTTGTCACTTTCAAGTTGTAGAGAGGATTCGTTGCATGCCACTGAACCTTTGTCAGGATTGAACCTCTGAACAAATTATTTCTCAATTCAATGTTAGACAAGCTTATTTTACTACAACTCATTTATCTAGGAAATTAGATGAAAATAATGATTCTGTCAAGAAATGCTTGCCAATTTTGTTTTCAAGTTCAATTGTATTATGGGTTGATATTTTAATGTTTACCTGATGGTAACTTTTTGAGTATAACAGCCAGGTCAGCAACTGGATGACCCAGCAACATGGTACCTTTCTTATGAGATCCCACAGCTCTTACCTCTTCCACACCCTGCAAGAAGACAGGAAAAGCTTTTATTAGCTTTCTGATTTGTCATTTGAAGCTGTTGAATTTAATGACAAAATGCTTAAGACAACTGTCAGTAATATTTAAACAGCTTGACAAACCAAAAACTAAATAAATATTACTTGACAGAAATGATATTACTAATTAGTAATATCACTAATCAATCAATCCAATTTTGATTTCGGTTTATCCCTGAATTTCTCCAACCAACACTCTTGCTCTCCTTCTCCACTTGCACCTTCCACATCTTCTTTGGTCATCCTTGCTTCCTCTTGCCCTTCACTTCAAACTTCAACACTTTTCTCAAAACATGCCCATCACCCCTCCTCAACACATGCCCTTACCATCTCACTCCATTCACCTTAGCCATCTAAACCACTGTTTCCTTCATATATAACATATCCATTAGCTCCTCTGTTCTCTTTTATTCTATCAGTTTTGCACCATACATTGTTTTCACCATTGCTTTGATTCTTCTCAGTCCTTCTAAAAATTGCCATCTCATTTTCCCTCAAACACCATCTCTCACTTTCATATAACAATATTAGCAATATAATAATATCATTAGTAATAGTAACATTAGTCATAGAAAAAAAATACTTTATGCAAGCCTGCAATGCTGATTTATTAAATATTTTATTATTCATTGTTAATATGTGCAGTGGGTTTCATAAAACTTTGATTCTTCCAATTATGAAGCTCACTCAGACACTGGTGGTAACTTCTACCACCAGCTTCACACAGCAAGGAAATGCATTACAACCCCTTCAGCAGATTAAATCATGCACCAGCAGCCACATAAATCACTCTTACCAATTCTGAGCCATCAGGTGCCACAATCAGGTTATCTATAATTCCTGTTACTTTTGTCACAAGATTAAGAACAGCTGTCTGTAAAAAAGTAAAATTACATTAAAAAATGTTTTATTAGTCTTTCATTAAACATTTGCTTTTATCACAATATATCATTAATTTCAGTATCTAAAATATTGTCATTTAGAGTGAAACTGCTAAATTGTGAATAATTATTTAATTTGATATAAATTACCATCATGATACAAATTCCGACATAAAACTAAACTTTCCAAGATTTTAATTTGAGATGAAAAATATCCAAAAAAATAAATATCAGACTCATAAAGGGCATTTTTTTGCATGCATATTCTTAAATACGTTCAAGTAATTAATTGTGCTTTCAAAGCAAATGCAAAGTTAACATTTAAGGGTCTTGCAATATATGATACATACATTTATGAAATATATGAATAATATTTAATACTTATATTGTACATTTTTACAAATGAATATGATCAAATGCACATCACAAATAAATACAGTTTTCAACAGTTGAGGGTCTTAGATAGTCCACAACAGCAGCTCACATATATTAATAACCGTAAATACCCTCAGTGATAAAGACAAACCACAACATAGGGATTACTACCCTGCTCTTTTCGACAAATGTGTGGGTTATTTTAAGTCCCCCGACAGAGTGTCAAGAGACTGGACCTACGGTTTAACATCCCTATCCTCTCAAAGTAGAACAGATGGACAACACAACATCAGGATCAAATTACTACCTGCTCTGCTGCACTTGGAGTTAGCTCTCCATTACGTTTCAGTAATGCCTGTAGGATTTAAAGAAATAAGACACAATGCCCAAACTGCTGCATTAAATTCAACAAAGGTAAGTTTCAACTTAACATATTGCAATTTATCAATTAAAATAATGTTGCAAAAACAAATGTTTTCAGCATTTGCTATCATTTTCACATGAAAACTTAAAGAAGTTAATTAAATCAAAATAATTTTCATGATTAATCTGTGTGTGTCATCTTTAGCTATTGAAGACAAACAGCCTCCTTTTTGGCTGAGCCTTTTTCTTCAGTCCAACTTAAACTCTTGTACACCATTTTTTTAACTCTATGAAAACCTGGTCTGATTCTGCATGTATGACACATGAGCCGATACGAATAAAAGTTCTAATAAATGACATACCTGTGTCAGACTACTGTCATCCAGAGCCTGAGTTGCTTTGGGAAAATAGCTGTCAGCCTAATTATTAAAATATATTCCACTGTTAGACATAAATTGTTTGTTTTGTTTGAGCTTTTTAATCTAAGGAAACAACAGTCACAAATCACATCATTTTCAAAGAACTAAATATAGATTTCTAAGAAAATCTACCCATAAAATTAATGCAGATGCAACACTTGCAACAGAATAATGTAAGAAACTTATAACATATTTGGTTAGTACATGGTGGAGGAGTTGTGTGAAGTGGTGGAAACAATGAGAGGTTTCTGTTATTTGGGAGACAGGGTGAGTGCAAGTGGTGGCTGTGAGGTAGCTGTGACTGCAAGAGCAAGAATTGAGTGGGTGAAGTTCAAGGAATGTGGAGAGTTGCTGAAAAGGGAAAATGAGATGGCAATTTTGAGAAGGACCAAAAGAGCAATGGCAAGAGCAATGTGTGGTGCAAAACCGATGGACAGAAAGATGACAGAGGGCCTAACGGAGATGTTAGGATTGAAGGAAACGGTGGTTCAGATGGCAAAGGTGAATGGAGTGAAATGGTATGGGCATGTGCTGAGGAGGGATGATGGGCATGTTTTAAGAAAAGTGTTGGGAGTTTGAAGTAAAGGGCAAGAGGAGTCGAGGACAACCAAACAAGATGTGGAAAGTGCAAGTGGAGAAGGAGAGCAAGAGTGTTGGTTTGCAGTGTGTTTCTAAAGGCTTGGGAAGTGGGGTACACCAAGTGGGAAGGCAGGCACACCTGAAGTGGGTACAAGGTCATCAAGCGCCGAATGATCACGTATCTAGAGAGGTCCGGGGACATCCCCAGAATTACTTTGAGCTTTCGAGTCGGGGAAAACCGGTAAAGCCGTCGGGGAACGTTGGTACAATTTACCGATGTACCGCCCTTAAGAAACACACTGGTTTGGAGAAAAAGGGTGCCATGAATCAAGTGAGATGGAGAGTGGGAGTTGGAGAGATCGCTGTGAAAGTGGGTAAATCTAGCAACCCCAGTTCGCGAGGATAAACCCAGATCAAAACTGGATTGATTATGATGATGATGAGGTGAGTTTTGATTGGTTTAGAAGTGTGTTTTCATAGTTCTATGAAGCATGAAAAAATGATGTGAGGAATATGAATTGTAGTCTCCAAATTGTGAGAAGTTACAATTTCATGAAAGAAATTAAAGAAGAACTGAACCCTAAAATTGACTTTTCATCGTTTGAACATTTAGGCATAGTAGAAAAACTATGTAATGCTTTTTGAAGCTGTTAGCCAAGCAGTTCAGAAAAATTTGATGTTTTGCAACGAATAGACAAAATTTGATCGGCGGCTCAATATGTGATGTCAGCGGTTGTTTATAACGTATGTTACGATATTAGGATGATTAAAACGAGGAAAAGTCATGGTTACTGTGCAGCTTTTGGCTGGTATTAAAGAAAAAAAATTAACAAGACCTAGATTGTCCAAAAAATGTCAAAATTTCAAAGCAAATTGCCATATTTATGCTCTGAATATTGTAACCTACATCATATCACACCGCTGACAAGCTCATTTTCGACCACGGTATCAAACCTTTTCTTGAGATTTTTCTTCTTTTCTATATTGAATTTCTCTTGACATGTTATTCGACTAATTTGAAAAGAAAACTTCACAGAGTTAATCTACTACACAAATAGATTCAAATCAAAATAGGTTAGTTTTAGCATTCAGTTCTCCTTTAATTACAAATATCTACATTGTCAGCAGCTCATAAAGGGTATAACTAATTGATTAGTGTTAATTTAACAGGTAAATAGCACTTTTTGCATGCTCTAATTGGTTCATTCAACACTGAATATCCTGTACTAACCCCCTAGGTCACTCAACTGTAAAAAATTGGCTTCTCATTTGGAGTCAGTTTTAGAAGAAATGCTTAAAATAAACGAGAAATTCCCTTTAAACTTAAAAAGCAACAAAATTTGGTGTTCACGTGGAAGTGGAACATGAGGGAAAACCACCATTGGCAGACACACGGAAATAACAATTCCAACCTTTCTAATCATTTTTTATAACTAGATCAACGCGTTAAGATCAACGCAACGCAAGATAGCTTTGCAGCCAGCATGGTTGTCGCCGTAGTGTATTGGTCATCACACCCGACTTGTAATCCGGGGGACATGGGCTCAAATTCCATCTGTTGCAACACGTTTTTCTTTCTGTTTATTTTATATATACATTATTCCAGGATGGGTTTTCCGTATATTCTAGTAATTATTAATTTCAATAAGCTTGTATCCTTTCGGATCCTCCAGCATAGCTGATTCCTAAGTCGATACTATATATCTGTTGAATCATTTACTTGATCCTTAGGTGGAAAGGCACGAATATGGAGTTATAGGCTTCCCCATCCTACCCTTGAAAGAAAAAATGCCCGGGAAAACCCACGTTAAGATCAACACACCGTAAGATAGCTATGTTGCCAGCATGGTTATCGCGGTAGTGTAGTGGTCATCACACCCAACTGGTAATCCGGGGGGAAGTGGGCTCAAATTCCATCTTTGGCAACATGTTTTTCTTTCTATTTATTCTATATATACATTCCAGGATGGGTTTTCCGTATTATAATATACTCAACAAAATTACTCGATTCTGATTGGTGGAGACGAGTACAATTTTAGTGTAAATTGTACTCTTCAGAGGACCAATTAAGTTATGGTAACGACGTGAGCACCAAATGGTTGGCTGAATAAAAACAAAAATGGCCGACAGTCGTTTTGCATTTTTCAATGAAAACGACGTACAAAATCTAAAACAAAAAGCTACAAATCAAAATACAAACAAAAGCACTCGAACCTGGATGGCTGTATGACGTAGTTGGGCAAAAATACGAGGTGTAAACCCAATACTTGAAGAACACGAACCTGAAGTAATTTTGTTGAGTATATTATAAATAAAACATCGCAAGATCTCTTGTACAATTCGTAATTAATAGGCACTCGAAATGTACTCGAGATCGTGCGATTTCCCATACTAATCTAGTAATTATATATAGATAGATAGATATAGATACTATAATATATTTTCTGGAACTTCAGACATAACGGACCTTTATCTACGAGAATGGCGACGGGGAAGCCAACAGCAAAGAACAATCCCGGGGGGGAGGTATTCGTCCACATGAAGTATACGGGTACGTGCTGCCCTATAGGGTATGGTTTTCGAGCTCTAGAGAGTAGAGTCTGGGATAGGTTATCATATTTGCCCGAAATCTCAGATCTAATTTGGCGTGGATCAGGGATCGAGTTGTCTGGGATAGGCTACAGTTTTTGGTGTTGAGAGAGTTATGATAACACCTATTCATGCATTTCCGACTAGCACAGATGTGACGCTAGTCCTATAAGCAAGCTAATGGAAATGGTACGGTTAAGCAGATTTTAACGCATGTTTATTTAGGGCTAGGGTATGATTTTTGAAGGCGGAGAAAACAACTGAACTCTTATGAACCGCACAATGAAGTAAAGAATAAGCCGGAATTGTGTTTTTCCTGAACCTGGCGTTCTTGCTGTCACGGAGGCCAACCGGAACTAAACTGTCAGCAGATATCGCGTACCTGAAGACGTCATGCGGTCGTGGTGATGGTCACGGAGGCCTACAAGCCGCTTTTTGCCTTCGTGTTGGTCTGTCAGAACTGCGAAGTTTTTTCATCAAAGTTATGGCTTCAAGCACCAATCAATTGTCAATGAATCTTTTTAAGTAAATAATTATTACTTACAATTACTTTAACACTGACTTTTGCTCCAGGTTCTTGCCGTACGTATAACCAATTTCACAATCATTTTGTTTACGATTGAGCTTTTCAAAGTTAGTTTTCGCGCCTTTTTACTTTGCGCTCGTCCGTCGAGGTAGCCAAAAACGCCGTTCCCGATCCAGTCTACTCTCGGAAAACTGACCTCCGTCGTGAAGAAATATGCCGGTGCTTAAGTTTTCTAAAGCCAACACACAGCGAACTACTTTTCATTCATATCACTACACTACCAGGACATCGGCGCTCACATGCAAAATATCGAAAATACACAGTGGCAGATTTTAAAAGGCTAAGGCCCGGTTCAGACGTCGAACTTTTCATGTACCGAACCTAATGTTGCTAAAAAGTACATGAAAAGTTCGACGTATGAATCAATTAAGATTGGCAGATTTGTATTTGGGTCGACTGTACCGTTCTATCCGACTGGGCTAGTCGGATAGAACGGCAATAGATCGACATTGATTCAGACGTCGAACTT
>JAOBAY020089339.1:0-10219 GCA_025331085.2 Zoanthus sociatus
GGCCGTAGTCTACGGCCGCAACGTCGTGAATATTGAAAAATTTTATAATATTTCCAGTAAACGATTTATTTTGTTTTATAATAGTAATAGAAATAGTAGTAATAATAATAATGATAATAAAGACTTTATTTAGGTCTCAAGTCTTCTAGCTGGCCAAAGGCCTACTAATTAGGGACACCATCTTGACCACTCTACGGTGAACGGAGTCGTTTCACATGATAGACAAACACACATAATTAAAAATTAGACCGTCGATTTATTTAAAGTAGGTTGTGAAATTCGCTTGCTACAGCCTCTTATTTGAAAACCTGCTACTACATGTTCTCCGTTAGCTATCATGATATTTTTAATAAGATCAGTGATAACAATTAACTGTTATTTATATTTTTTTCAGGTCAGGAAAAAGTGAGAATGCTCAAATTGTTGAAAAGGTATACGGTTTAGTTATAAGTTGTTTTTTTAACGCTGGTAAGGTCTTGGTCTGGAAGAGGAAAAGAATTCTGCTCTTCACAGTTCTTTACTTAAATTACGATTAATCTACAGTATTTTGTGAAATTGTGATATTTTGAACGTACTTTGTAATCATTCATGTCGTGGTTCAATTTTGCAGGTCGCTGTAATGCTTTTGGCAAAAACTGGTGAAATGGTTGGTATTATTTCTACAAAGCATTTGATAATGTAGTACTTAGATTATCATTTTTCCAATATATTTTTGCTTAAGAAATTTATCATTATCATCATGCAGTTCTTTTTCTCCCTATGGAGATTTGGGCCCGGTATAAGTCTTTGCACCTCGCTCTGTCTCTTGCAGCTCACCCCATCTCGTCCTTGGATTGAAATCCCAGATTGGCACCTTCTTTCTCCACCGCGGTCCACCTCCACGTCTTCCTTGGACGTCTAGGTTTTCTCTTTCCGTCGTTTGCCTACTGAGTAGTCACACTGGGGTGTTCAGATTTGTCCATACCCCAAACATATACTAGCCATCATGCTAATCCCAGCAATTCCATATACTGTAACCTCTTTTTCTGACTTTCTCGTTTGTTATTCTCATCATGCCTGTAACTAATCTCCAGTATCCTTAGGCTTATATGTTGGGATCTGACCAATGGCAACTACTCAGCATTTGTCATTAATAATCCACAAAATGACAAACAGGACTATATCAAATTCGGCTTACTTTTGAAATCGTGTGTCACTCTAAAATTTAATAAAAAAATTTAATGTTATAGGTGAAAGTATTTGGTTTAGCGAAAGGTAATTGTAGTTTATTTTTGATCTGCAAAAATGATTATCTAGTAACATTAATGTATATTTTAAATAATGGTTTAAATTAAAGTTTTGGAAATCTATGAAGTTCGAATGTTTTAAACATTAATTAGACTTCTTAATTTAAATGTCACCACAACCCAACAAAAACCTTTTTTGCAGACAGCAAGATCTCGAGAGGCTTCTATAAATGTAATCGTTGATCTTGCTACGTTGAGAGATGTAAAGGTACGTGAAACTCATTGAGGAGCATTATCTTGGTTTCCGTCACCTGAAAATACGCGTAATCAATGTTGATCAGTCCGGTAGATAGATTTATGGCAAGTGGGAGATACGTGTTCATACAGATACTTTACTCAATACCTTTAGATGGCAGGGAGTGAAGAGGAAGCCAGAATATATCGCTCTTGAAGAATCTAATTCTGCATCTGTGATTATAGTCGGCAGGAAGTAAAATGTTCTCTAGTTTTTTTGTTTATTTTTTGTGTGTGTTTTAGTTTCTTAGTTCTCTTTGTACCATTGCCTTTTTTACGAAGTGCAGGATAAGATATTGTGAGAGGGCTGAAATGTCACTCTCCATCTGGCTGTCAGCACGGCATTTAGAACTGGGGAGAGCAATTTTAAAAATATGCAGTGAATAATGATTTATATTCTTTGTATTGCGCTTTGTTTGAGAACGTCTACTCTACGGTTTTGCTCTGGAACTGAAGTAGAATCGCAGATTATTTTCCAGCTGTAATGTTACCTTTTGTTCTCTTCTTTTGTACCTTTTCTTTCATCTATCATTTTCCTGCCCTTTCTTCCCTTTCCTTGTCATACCTTCCCAGTTCTTGGTCCCCCTTCTCTCCTATACTTTATCTGTTCTTTCTTGTCCCCTTTCCCTATCTTCTCATTCTTCATTCCCTATCTTCTCCTTCTTCACTCCCTATGGCTTCTCATTCTTCATTCCTTATCTTCTCATTCTTCATTCCTTATCTTCTCATTCTTCATTCCCTATCTTCTCATTCTTCATTCCCTATCTCCTCATTCTTCATTCCCTATCTTCTCATTCTTCATTCCCGTTGTCTTATGTAACTAGTTTATTATTTTCCATTTGTAGGCATTAGGCAAGGTACGTTAGCTTAATGGCAAGTATGACCAAATAGAAAGCAGTTGTTATTGCAGTCAGGAAGGTAGTATTATGTGTATAGTACGCATTCATTCATCCTATAACACCACCGTATTTTTATTCAACAGTTTTTACTTTGAACAGCAAAATTAATAATACATGGTGCTCACTACTCCTGGATTTCTTACAATTTAGAAATTTCCTTCAGGGCACTGGAAACATTCCTGGAAAAACAGATGATTTCCCTAAACTCCTGGAATTTTGTGGAAACATTTTGAACAGAGTTTTATTTACAAACCAAACACTGCAGAAGCACCTAATTCATGATTGTATTTTTTGTATTTTATGTGGACTCAATTTCAAGATTTTTGTCTGGGGAGTTTTCGCACATTTTATTGTGGCTGGAAAGCTGAAGAACTGTACAATTTATTTGGTGGCGTAGTTACTCGTTTTGTTTTTTTGCAAGGGAGAGTTTGGTGTTGGAGAACTCCTGGAATTTTCTTATTATCAGTCAGTGAGCACCATCAATAATTCCATCCAGATTTTATTGTGTTTTGTGCTTTTCTCAGTAAAGTAAACTCGTAACACTCGTACTATTGATACACTAAACACGTTCTGATTAAATTTCCCATCAGCCTCTTGGTGTCATCCCAGAGATTGTTACGCAGCCATTTAAACAGAAACAACAGGTAAGTTTCAAAATATATCACCTTAGAGGAAGTTTCTATTTATCTACAGTTAACTGACATATAAACAACGAAACTTTAGAACTATTCCAAAGATTTGTTCTGTTCGTCAAATGATCACTGCAATAACATACTGTAGTTATTGTAATTATGATACAGAAATCTTTTTTCTTTCTTATTAATAGTTTATGCAAAGTTTCTTTCAAATGTTCTCATTTTTTACCGGATACTGAAAGAGCGGAATACTGTCAGTCAAAAGTGCCCCTAACTGGAGTTCTCAATTCTATTAAGGTGTCGTGGCGTTTGTATAAAAGCAGAGTTGAGATCATTGAAAGGCTGTTAGAAGTACTTCCTCTTGATTCTGACAAACCTGGGTACGTGAGTCTAAAATATTTAGCATATTTATAAACTTCATAATAGAGATGTGTAAAATGCTTTACGTTTTCACTCGATAAAATATTTTAAAAGTACATTTATATTTCGCTTTCTCTTGGTAAGGCGTGCCATTCTGATGAAGTCTTACCCAAGAGAAGGCGAAACGTAAATGTATTTTTTTAAATATTTTATCGCTTGAAAACCGTAAAGCAATTTATAGATTTTATATATTTTATCATGTTTTTCCACGGGAAAGACTGAAGACTAGCAACATACAATCTTCATTTATTTAACCCACAAATCCTGAAATATTTAACCGTTCTTTAAACCCATACCCTCAAAGACCCATAGACAGGACATGTCTGCAGATACAACTGAAATACGCGAAAAGACCATTTTGATATCGAAATTGAGACCCTGAAGCCTACCATAACAGTGGTGAGCACATTTCTCAGCGGTTTTAAAGGGGACTTTTGAAAAAAATGGTCTGACGGTGCATATGGAAATCATTCCTTAAGGCAAAGATTAAAAATCTTGTATTTCTTTGTAAATGTGTTGAGTAGCAACAACGTATTTAACGATCGTGGCAGTAGTGTACCCAATCATCAACAATTACGATAGAAAGCCTGAAAGTGTTCACATGTAAACCTAATTTTTTTTATTCTCTTTTACAATTATGTAATTTGCGGACATAACCTCGTATAACGTGTCTGATAACGTCGCCGTCGCCGTGTAAAGCTCAATGTCAATTGTTGTATTCAATTGCGTTACGAGACGTAATGGTTCATCGCGATGGGTAGTGAGTTTACAGTGCATCGAGTGCTGAGTAGTATGGACTAACTATACGTCCTTTGGAAGGAATTGCAATTTTAATCAGCTAATTTGAACAACTGTTTACCATTCTAGCTTTCATCCGTTTTTTCGTTGATTTCATATCGTTATGTTCACTATCGATACTGTTTGTAAAATTTGTATTCATCGATGTCAACCTTTTTGTATAGCTTGAATGAATGTCCACCCCAATCGTGTGTCTGTTTGAAAAGTATAGTAGGTGTTTGTTCGCAAAAAACAAAAAATGATCGGATGGGAATAAATTTTAGTGTAACACTTTTCTCTTTTTCTGTTTTAGTGGATTGACGACAGCTTCAGTTATGAAGGTAAGCTTGTTTCCTACTGGTTTCTAAAAGCTATAACTCACCACTTAGACAATGTAAGTCCAGAATGAACGAGGAATTTACCAGATTGCCCAGTTTACTTGGTGTAAACTCTAGAATTTCCAAATATTTAAATTTTATTGTAAACATATTTATATGTTGCACAAAATAAAGTATATTCTTCTAAAAAAGAGTGTAGCCCAAGTAATAAGTTCGTTGTCTTTTTTGGCGACATGTCCTTTATTGCTTTGCTTTTTTGATTCTGTGGATCTCTTCACAATGTAATATTTATTTGTTGTGGTTTCAGATCGTTGCAGCAGCCTTAGAGCACACAAATGGCGAGGTTCGTGATGCGGCGGTCAGAGTTGTGCTTGAAATGTACAAGAAGGTACTAAAGTTGAATCGATAACCTTGTGACATGCGCATTGCGATTGCAAACGTAATTATTTTATGAAAAGTATGTCAAGACAAAGAAAATCAGGCTCTTCTTTGACCTCTCAGTTACTTGCTGAGCGCTTTTACCATCTGAGCTATGAAGCCACAGCTGTTCGGAGCAGGCCGATTTTAATATAATTATAGATATAGATATATACGTAAATATACAATGTGCCCTCCCGGTTACCACCGTAATGGCATTATAGCAGCTCCTGAACTTGGGCACAGGATGTACTTTAGATATAGATTTCGATATAGATATATAGATATGTATTTATAGTTCTGTAATTTGAAATCAGATTTCTGTTCTTCATTAATTCTTTTTACGGACAATATTTATAAATATATAGCTTTTCAATTCAATCTCGGCCTCTTCAGGAATAATCGGCTATCTTGGATATTAAAACTCCTGGCATTTTTGGATTCCCACAGGTGAAAGATCCAGTCCGAAAGTATCTACCACCTGATGAGCCAGCAACAAGAAAGATCCCATTGTATCGTTCTCTCTTTGATGGATTTGATCGAATTGATGGCAAGCCAACAGAATCTGAGAGGAAGGTCAGGAACAAGTAGCTTCATCTGTGTTGCAAAGGGTTACCTGTAATGTGAAAGCTTAACTTCTTTTTCTTCCAATTTTAAGACAGCATGGCTCAATGGTTTAGGCACTGGATTAAAAATGCGGATTTAACCATTGCATATTATTTATTCTTAGTGATCCCTAGTTTAAGTTTGTATTTTTGTAAATATGGAACTGGTTTTCGTCCTTCCAGTTGATATTCTTAAATGTTGGTAGGGAGTTGGACGGCTTTATTCGGAAAGTCTTCATTTACTTGTTATCTATTAATATCTATTCATTTTTGGTTTCCAGACCAAAGCCAAAGCTGATAAAGTGAATGCTGAAAAGGCGAAGCAGGCCGAGGTGAGAATCGATTTCTTGTTGCTTTTTTTCTTTAACATTTTAATCCCTATTATACAATAAATAATGAAAATAACAAATTCTTCCAATAAAATTACATGTCCTCTCAATAATATAAGTTTGTATGATTTTGCTGTAGATCAAAAAGGGTTCGTGGACCATTTAAAATCCTAGAATTAATTGATTTTCCATTCAAGGTCAAAGAATTCCAATTTTCGATAACCTTTTTTAAGGAACCTAAATAAATGCATGTATTTTGAATTTAGCCCGCGTAGTTTGATTTTTAGGTGGTCCACTTTCACTTAATATTTTATTTCTGTCAGTTCAAATATCATTTTGTCAAATGAAGCAGTTCTGAAAGAAATTACTTTAGTAGAAAGAAATAAAGAAACCTCATTCATACAGAGAATTGATTTTGGTATTCTTTAAAACTATCTTCTTAATTCTACTGTAGATCGAAGCATTGCAAGCACAACTGCAGGCCCTCAGGGATATGGCCGGGGGAAAAGGGGTGAGCTCACTTTGTAATCTAGTTTATCATAGTTTTTGTTGCGGACATTACAAGCGATCTTCAAGCTTATGTTAGCAAGTTTAAGTAGGTTGGAAAAAGAACACTAAAAAGAAAAATTTTAAACTCTAATGGCATTTGAACTCAGCAACACCGGTGAAGCGCTCTCACTATCTAAGCTTTGAAACTGTTAGCTCTGCGTTACCAGTGGAACTCTCTTACTAACTAATCAGACTTTGAACCTGTTAACTCTGCAACACCGGTGGAGCGCTCTTCCTGTAACTAAGCTTTGAAACTGTTAACTCTTCAGTACCAGTGGAACTCTCTTACTAACTGGTCAGACTTTGAACCTGTTAACTCTGCGGCACTATTGGAGCGCTCTCTCTAACTAAGCTTTGAAACTGTTAACTCTGCAGTACCAGTGGAACTCTTTTACTAACTAATCAGACTTTGAACCTGTTAACTCTACGACACTATTGGAGCGCTCTTACTAACTAAGCTTCGAAACTGTTTATCTGCTATACTAGTGGAGTGCTCTCTCTAACTGAGCTTTGAATTTGTCAACTCTGCAATACCTGTGATGCGCCCTGGACACTTTTGAGCATTCTTACTAACTGAGCTTTGAATTTATCAACTCTGCAATACCTGTAATGCGTCCCTTTAACTGAGCTTTGAACTTATTAACACTGCAATACCTGTAGAGGGCTCTTATTAACTTAGTTTTGAACCCATCATTTCTGTGATACCGGTGGAGTGCTCTTACTAACTGAGCTTTGATGAATTTTAAACCCACAGACTCAGCGATAATAGTTTAGTGTTTTATTAACTCTGCTGTGAAACCAGTTTGTAGGAGGGGTAATATATTAGTATTTCTACATATTTTCCGAATCAGATCCATTATGTCATAGAAATTTTGGACTTCGTCTCATATCACAAGAGTTCAATTGGGATGGTATCGTTCTTGCTTTTGTAAATTGTTTGTTTAAAAAAGTCCATTTTTTGATTGAAAAGCTTATGCTGTTTAAAGTTGATTATCATACAGAACTTGCTCTCAAAACTCACCAAACTGTTTCCTTCGCTAGGGTGGAGATACAGCAGCTGATAAAAAAGGTGGAAAGAAGAAAAAAGGTAAATTAACTAGTACATTAGATAATGTTGTTTCTTACACGAGAATTCCGATTTTTTAAAGTTTCTGCATTACAAGCATTATGATTGGTCAGAAGTCTCTACTCTGTGAGCATTTTTATTGGTTGGATATTTTTATCTTTTCGAGCATCCTGATTGGTTGGAAGTCTACCTCTTGATCATTTCTATTTGATGGAGCTCTCTACTCAACAAGCTCTCGGATTGGCTAAAAGTCCCTAATGTACAATTTTTTGACTGGTAAAGCGAAAGCAAAGTAATATATAATATTTTTTACTGGAGCAAACTCAATAATGAATATTTAAATGTTTTATTTAGGGTAATAATTGGACGAGAATGTTTAGGGGCAGATTGCATGGAATTGTTTCAATGCTGGGGGTTGAAACCAGCCCTCTTAAACGGGTTGAAATTTCAGTTCTGGCCTCAGTACCAATGCCGTATTAAATCAAATGTGCGATTATAAAATTTTTAGCCTGGGCTGAGTTCAACCCCGGGGTTCATTTTCAACCCATCTTGAGCTTGAGCTTGAGCTTGCTAGGCAGAAAATTTCACCATGTAATAATTGCGCATTTGATATAATAAGGTTTTTGTATTGTATTGAGGCCAGGGTTGAAATTTCAACACGGTTAACATGACAGGGCCGAGTTCAACCCCGAGTTTGAAAAGATTCTATGTAATCAGTCATTAGATTAGGTTTAGCATGGTAGGTGCAGAGAGTTTTTTCTTCTCGCCGCTGTTTTCCCCTGAAGATGCTTAGTAACAGGGGAGTCACTCGTACCATGCGATAAAAAACATGCAATCTCATTGGGCCTGCAGTGTTTGAGGTAAACTGCATAGTTGTTTGAGATCGTACATTTTTTTTTTTTTGGTTTTCAATCAGTTTATTCTTTAAATAGTTTCAAATTTTGCTTATTGATAAAGTTAGATCAAAGGCAGCTACTTAGAATTCATATGCCGGATTGCATTGTATATATTGATGATGGAATTTCACTTTTGGAAGTTGTATTATAGGAGTACAATTAAATATCGTGTTTCCTCATTAGCGATATGTTACTTAAAGTACACTGGATATTATTCTGTTACCTGGAAACTAGATATGTTTTTCAAGACATAATATTGACAAATGGATGGGTGTGAACTGGCGGTGTGCAAACGTTTCTCTAATAGAAATATTGCAGATGCAAGAAAATACAGAATTGTTTGGTGAACTGCAAGTTTCTTATACTTTTTCTTTGCATGAACACTGGTTTATACGTTTAGCGCATAAACAGATTTAAAATGTTCACTTGGTTAGCCTTAGGAGAAAATGAAAATAAAAACCTAGATTATTTGCGGTCGTGTGTAGATCACCAAGTTCGTATACACTAGTCCAACTAATTCATGTTATCATAACCAAACTTTTTTAAAAATGAATTAAATAAAGGCTAAAGTTCTTACTATAAAGATTCTTAAAAAGTGTTTCTAAAACGTTCTTGACCAGGCGGTCATCATCAGTAGAATGTTTGTGAATTTTGCGCACATTCTACTGATAATGACCGCACGGTCGAAAACGTTCTAGAAGCTCTTTTTAAGAGTCTTTCTAGTAGTAATTGTAGTCTTTATTTAATTCATTAATTTATGTCGGTCTACTGCTACTCATAGATGTGGATTTGCTGCTTTGTATTGGATTGTCTTGTCTTGCCAGTTGTCCCAGAAAAAGAGGTCATCATACAATATTTTCGAGTAATTAAATGATGGTTATTTCCCATGAAATTAAAGTTTATATGATTTTTATCATTTATTGTCGCGGACACTTAATGCTCAATTACATACTCTTCATGCAGCCCTTGTGTCATGATTAATAAATCAATCTCGTTTTTTCTAACAGAAGAACCACAAGCATTAGATATGGACAGGTGAGTGGTAAACTTTGATAAAAACTGTTAAAGAGCGTCTGCGAGAAAATAAAGCTCTTGGTTTAATAAACTCTAGGTTAAAAAAAATTTACAAAAATATATGTTTTGTTTTTTTTCCTGTCGAAGTGAGTTTGATTCACAGTTAAACATTCCTTTTTTCACTACGGTGTAAAACTGATTTATTTGTAAAACTGTTTCTGTAGAAACACCGATGCAGCATTCCATTTATTACATTTCTAGGTTGAAAAGTTTGATCATCACCGTAGTTAAAACACGAAGACAACATTTCAGGCGCTAGCCTTTATCAAAGCAATTCTCTCTCAAAAAGCTAGCTTTGTGCGTTCCCTTCGGCGATGATCAAATTTCGCAACCTAGAGTTGATTAAACTACGTGCGTTATAGGTGCTTTTTACCGTACTTCTCTCACTGTAAGTCGAGTGTATGAGGCTTTATTGATACTTTGAAAACCGTTCTTGCAGAATGTGCATCTTTTGTGGAGAGCAGAACCCAGCATTTACAGAGGACATTCTTGATCTCCACTACTGGAAAAGCTGTCCCATGTTGAAGAGATGTGACCATTGTGCTCAGGTGTGCTCAGGTTATTTTTAATTCTGTCTAGATATTTAGATGAATCTCGAAAGCCTTAACATAATTCTGGTAACAATAAAGGTAAAAAGTAACAGCCAATGCCCATAGCCGTAGATAGCAGGGGGGCAGGGGTGGGGCAGCTTCCC
>JAOBAY020089350.1:0-18125 GCA_025331085.2 Zoanthus sociatus
TACTATTTAATAAGCATAAAGTAGTAAATAGCAATATTAATTAGAATCTTAACAAATCATAAAAGGTAATACTACAAAACTAATAAATTTTATAAATATAAAACCATGATATTAAATATTAAGCATCTTTACAAATATAAATGTTTGTTTGAATGCAGGCCTCAATTTAAGGAAAAAACCTAATTAAATTTTAATGAAACATTCTTTGAAAAAATCCTTTTTTTTCTATTGACTGTTTGGTTTTCTAATAAATAGTTTATAATTAGTAAGAAGAAACAAAAATAATGCCATATTAAATAAGTTAACAAGTCTTTTTAAATTTATAATCTTCAAGGGTTACTATAAATTTATAGATTGAGAGTCTGCAATCAATACCTTTCCCTAATCACTTTCAAGATATATGCTGGAATATGGTTTCTCTCTTCTGTTGTCAATCTCTTTTCTTACTTTTGAACAAACAGAAAGTCATCTTTGGTTTCACACTGCAACTGCCTCAAAGTCACACAAATTATCAAAGTCCTGCTCTGCTTTTGCAGTACTTTCCTTAACAGCTACAAGCTCACTTATTCTTTGTTTTGCTATTTCATACTCCCTCTTTCCAAAGTATTGTTTAAGCATTGGTGCATTCCCAATGAACCAACTGTCGACAAATCTAAGAAGTTTAAGAAGAGACCACAGGTAGCCATCTGCTTTGTTTCCGTAGAGACACACCATTCGAATTTCATCAACAAGTTCTGTCTTGGGACCTGTCACATCATAAAATTAATAAAATCCCAAGAGGAACAATTTTCATAAAATAACAAACATACACCCATAAGGGACCATTCATTTTTTATTGGTAGGGGTTTGCGCTGTGGTTTTTAATCTTTTCTGAAAAATATTGCATGACACCCCCAAATTTCCCTTTAAATTTTTGAGTGACCCCCCCTCCCCCCAAAAAAAAATAAAATATAATTTTACAATATATTTACTTATTTTTGTTAAAATCTACTAAGTTCTTTGGCTATTATCTTATTTACTGTAATATTAAAGTTGTTGTTCAAAATTGAGTATCTATTTACATTTACATATTAAATGTATTAATTTTCAAAATAAAGCCCATTACCATCACTGCCTTAGTGCCCATTTTGGTGCCTTCAAAGTTAGCTACTAGCATTTAATGTTTATCATTATAGCTACATCCCACAAGCATTGTGCTTTTGCTCCTACTTATGTTCCTTGGGCAGGCTTGTACGCAGCTTTTCCTGTGCGGGGTGGGGGGGTGGGGGGTGCACTTTAAGCTTGACCGGACCTGTGAAATGTGCGTGCTTATGAAACTTAACACTAAAAATGGCAGTAACATCTTCTGAACGCACGTGATGACTTTGAAATTGTAATGAAACACTTGATTTGATTTCGCTGATTTATTTATTTTTTAAAAATTTGGATAAGAAAACATCAAAAAGTTGAAAAATATCTACTATATAATTTGTAGTTCCGACCTGAACGGGTGTCCACTTTCTTTCTTCTATTTCATCCCTTTTTGATTACTCTTACCTTGCCGTATCTGATCTGACTGAGCGGATCTTTTTATCAGGTGGTGGGGAAGGGGGGGGGGGGTTACACATGCACCTGATGCACCCCCCTGCCTACGTGCCTGTTGGGTACCTAAGTCTGTTTGCTAGCTACAGTATGCCATGCTGTCAAGGCCTAGAAATCTCAAAACAGCGGCTAATAGTCCATCCAGGGGTAATCCCTGGCGTTCTACTACACAAAATCAGCAGCTTATGAAATCTAGCCATGGCAGCTAGCCTGTTCAGGAGTAATCCTTGGTGATACAGGGACCAAGAAATCGGTATAAAAACACATTTCTGAAATCTAAAACACTTCATATCAAAAAAATAATTTGGGAGTTCATGTTCCCTTTAAGGTGTAATCCCCACACCAATCTGGAGGTACAGTACCTGTTGTAGTAGATTTACAATAAGTTGGTTACTGCAGTAGCATATAAATTTGTGGTTTTCAATATCAGTACCTTTGTTGGGTTCAGAAATTGCACTTATTGAGTAATTACACTGTACTGTACATACTGAATATTAAAATATTTTTTTTTAGGAAGCATTTTACTTGACTGATAGAGTAATGACAGTTTCCTTTCACAAGTTTGGTAATCAATTCTTTCCTGGCACTGGTAAGTTGTTTATAGACTCATTAATGTATATATATTTAATGGCTGTCATTTAGGAAGTAAAACATGTTCTTGTTCTCCTTGTCTTCATGACCTGGTGAAAACCAGGGTAAATATCTGAGACAGTTCAAGAGCAAGTCAGTGAAAACTCAAGACAGTCACCTGCTTGAGAATTCTCACAAACTTTGCCGAGATTTTCACCAGGCTATGAAGGCATGGAGAACATGTTTTATTTCTTTTATTAAAAGTTAATTAAATTTTTTTCATGTCTTTATAACAAAAATAAAGACGATATTCTAAGTGTGTATGTATACTTCAATTCTTTCATGAAGTTGTAACTTCTCCCAATTTGGATGCAGCAAACCACAATGCTCATTTCGTGTTCATGCTTCATAGTGCTATGAAAACACACTTGTAGACCAATCAAAACACACATACTTTCAAAACTATTTTATAAAAGTTTATACAGTTACAGTATTAGCATGATTTGTAGTGGTATGTGGAATAATTAACAATTATCCCCAGAAGTGGAGGTGACTAGTCAACAATTACACCTCGAGGACGAATGGACTACGAGTCAATAACCCTTGAGGCCGTAGGCTGAATGGGCTATACAAACTCGTAGTCCATGAGGCCGAAAGGTCTAATTGTTTTAGTATAAACCCACTTATCGATCAAAAAAGGATGTAGAAATTAAATTATTGATGAAACCCTCTGATTCTATGGTAAAATGGTTCTCATAAGGCTATTTTGATCCGCCATCTTTTCTCTACTCGATTACTATTACTATTAGACCACTAGTAGCATAGCCAATCAAAATGCAGGATTTGCATTAGTCCACTAGTAGGTTTATACTAATGATGGATATTTACCGAGACGCGAAGCAGCGAGGTAAATATCTTTCACCAGGCACCAACACTGTGGGGGATAATATCTTTTAGTATTAACCTAGCAGGTGAATAACACTTTTTTAAGATAAGTTTATTTCAAGCAATTTTTAAAATCTGCAAAAACAAATTTCACAACCAGACTTCCGTAACGCACAAACTTATGATCACATGACTGAACTTGGTCAAAGATAAGGCACATTAAATTGCAAAAATTTTTCATTGATCAATAAGGAAATAACTTGAAAAAGAAAATCTCCAGGTAATGCAAAATGAGCAATCACGTCCTGAACTACAGTAAATACTTTCTGTCACTTGAACTTGGAAGATTTATGTTGATCTTAAAACTGCAGTTGTTGAAAGTGCGGCCGGGAATGAGTCCATTGAACAACTGCTGGCCATCTTGGATTGCGAAGAAGTTGGAGTCTGCTGGATGAACCATTCTTACATGATTAACAGTAGCTGGTTGTGGTTCCATCACTTCCCTATCACTATTAGTTTATTCTGTTAGATTGCAGCCAGGTTATTCAACAAGATTGAATTTTTATTATAAAATTATTGTCGTAATTTACGAGTGCCTCTTCTTCAAACTGTTTTTCAATGTGAGCCTTTGTAAGCGGACTTTTGTTAGCGTTTGGAGCAATTTCAACGGTCTTCGACAGAGTTTTATGAACGTTGTTTAAGTTTTATTGGCACCAGAAAACAAACTGTGGGATAATTTCCGTATTGGGCGTACTTATTTATGCATAAGACTATAGACTGAAGTTAAGGTCTGGGTAAGGGTTAGTTTGTATGATTAAACAATAGTACGCCCCAATATGGAAATTTTACCCAAACGTTGCCAACAATGAAAAAAGGCCTGTTGTGGGGAAGATTTCTTAAAGAGTGGTCAAGTGCTGCACGAATTGAGGTGAGAAACTTCTTGTGATAATGTCTGCCATCTTGTTTCTTGCCAAAATGTAATATTTCTCGAGGCTCTTGTTCAATTCAGCTTAACTGCAGAATACCCCACAACAGTCGATAATTTGTCATTTCCTCGATAGCGGTTATACAAACTCATTTTGTTGCTGAAACCATGGTTAAATGTAATAAGTTTAACCTGCAACTTAAATTATAAGTTGAGGCAGTGCAAAAGTATAAGTCTGTGGCTTCTTTTTGCAATGCCTCACCATTACAGATACATATTGATCATTAAGTAAATCTTATTATTGTGCTGTACTGTGTAATTTTGTTATCTTTCTGTCTTTATTATAGTACTCATACAATTGGCTGTTTTAAGACAGCCAATGACATTTTTTTTTTCTATCAAAAGACTTTACAACTTTGATTTATAATATTATGCAAATGGTATCTGTAAATGGTTAATTTGATAACAAATAAATGATTGATGGTGCAAAATTTAGTTAAACTTTATATTTTCTTTGCATGCTGTGTTTACATGGCCTCGCATGAGTAGAAACTTTTGTAAACAGACAAATATCGTAAATTTAGTAAACAGTAGAAATCGCTGTGTTGTTGATTTTAAGTGAATAAAAACTTTATATTAAACACTGAAATACCACTTTTTGTTGCTGTTTTTTTTTTTGTTTAAAGGAGCTCCTTTCTCGTTAATTTTATGAATTTCTTCTTCAAAAACTGGAGCAAAACGAGAAGGGCACGCAATAATTTCTTTCATGGTTGAGTGACCGAGGTGAATAGTTCAGGATATCCTGTGTTTGATGAACCAATCAGAGCTCGCTGAAAGTGCTATTCACCTGCTAGGTTAATAGTTACGAACATTTAAGTGATAACAACCTTTTTAAATGATGTCAGGCAATCAAAAAATACATACTCTGCAAATTATTCTATGAAGGAAAAAGAAGGTTGGATCAATACAGCCTTACTATATCACTATATCAAAGATCTTAAATGGAGCTGGACTAAAATTGAAGATGTCAGCTCATTCCTCTGTCTTTTCCGATCATTATTTTCTATACTATAATACTTATGTATTTTCCTGTACGGCATGTCACTGTGTTTCCATAGCTTGGAAAGTTAAACAATTTTCTTGACCAAACAGGTGATATGTTTGAAATTGGAGTAGAAAATGGGAAGTTTTACTCTCTTAATGTTCCACTGAAGGATGGAATTGATGACACAAGTAAGGTTTTAAGTCCTGTAGTGTACTGTATTAACCGATCAAACTAGTCATTACGTGCAGCTATCTTTCTGCATTGTGTATTTTTAATTATAATTTATGATAATTTCTGAATGAATCAATAGCGCCATTTATACAAAAGAAAAGTAAGATGCATCTTTATAGCCATTTATATTTTCTCATCCTACATAAGGCACGAACATCTTGTATAAATAGTTTGCATCTTATTACTGATACATGTGCACTTATATTTCACGTTTATTTAGGATGCAAAACCATTTATGGTTGGAAGTTCACATCTTTTTAAGATGCAGATTAACAAAGAGCAGCCAAACATTTTGTTCTAAGATAAGACTTGTCTTAAATGTTAGTTGTGCTATCTTGTACCATTTATACATTAATTTCACCAGCAGTTTGTGTCTTAATTGATTAAGACAGGTCTTTCATGAGATGCATCTCATTTTCTTGGGAATAAGTCTGCCTCATGTCTTATCAGAGCTCAAAATATCCACCAGCTCAATTGATAACCCACAATTATTATCTCCATCACATGGTTCAAGATGAGATTGTCTGCCACTTTATTCCAATGTGATATTATGCGAGATGAAAATCCATTATTTACTGGTAGAAGTACAGTACTGATGCAAAATAACTAAACATTATACATGTATGGGATATTCTTGGGGGTTCAGTTCCTCATTCTGAAATCGTGTTTCCCTTGATATATGAATCCTTCCCTTATCCCTTAAAGTTCTGTGCAGGACTTAACTAAGTCCAACAGTAAATTGAATATTTAAAGTACAGTATATTAGAATGAATTGTTCTTTGATTTATATTGCTATTTTTTTTGCTATTTTAAAATTATTCTTTCAAATCATAAAATTGTTATTTTATTAGTATCTCCCTCCATTACATTTTGAGCATTTCAGTTTACATCTTCGATATCTATACAGGTTATGCTAATCTCTTTAAGCCGGTTATTCAGAGTGTTGTGGATCATTATCAGCCCTCATGTATTGTGTTACAGGTGAGTGTTTCCACTAGAGAGCACTGTACTTACTTATGTAGTCATTCTGTTACCATGTTTTTCCACCTGGACTGCAGCCTCCCCTTTTAGTCTGACACTTGACCTGTCACATAATTATACTTAACCCTTTTAGTCCCAGTTGCATTATTAAATTCTCCCTACTTGAGACCATACTTTTCATTAAATACATTTGGGAGAATTTTCTCTTCAATCTTCACTTGTTTGCTTTGTTCGATCAATTCTCATTTTCTCATTACCAAATGTCTTATTTTGTATCTGTTATGTATGGAGACGTTGGGTGTTGATAACTGACTGGGACTGAAAGGGTTAAGGAGTAGAGACTGAGCTGAGTGTCAGTTTTGTTTACAAAAACATGCACATGCTGACAACACAATTACCTAAAAAATTAAAACTACATTGCTCGGTGCAATACATTACTTTACAAACTTTAAGAAGAATTTGATCAAAAAAAAATTAAAAAATTAATTACATAATTTAAATGGCGTAGCTCAAATATCATAAAAGCAAAAAGCCGACTTCTGAACTAATTAAATGTGTTTAAAAATACTCAAGACCTTTTTTATTCTGGAGAGCATACATTATAACTTTCACCTTTTAAGTTTTATTACCATTATGTGGCATGAATACTACAGTTTTCCTATCACATTTTCAGTTATATTATTTGTTTTGAAGTTGTAAGGCGCATATTCGTTAGAATATCATGATTATGGTGCTGTAATCAATCTGTTAACAGTGTGGCTCTGATTCTCTTGGTTGTGATCGACTTGGTTGTTTTAATCTCAGCATCAAAGGTCACGGGTGAGTTAATCAACTGCTTTGTACTAGCTTTACTGTAAACAACCTAATTTACAGTATTAACTAATAAGCCTAGTTCGGCGGTGGTGGTGTCGTTAACTCTGTTGGATTCAAGCTCGATTTACAAGTGATCTTCTGCCAAAGCTAACTCAGCTGTACATCCTTCCAAAGTTGGTAAATGAATGCCACCATCTGCTGGGAGCTGCCCTATGATGGATTACTACCCCATCCAGGGGGAGTCAAATTCTAGTGAGTCTTAAGGTTCAGGAAAAGGATTGAGTTAGCTTTTAGCCAAGTTTATCCTTGGGATGAAAGCAATGTTGCAAATATGTAAGCAATGAAAGCAAAGATAAAAGTGGCAGTAAAAGTTAAAAGCGATGTAAAGAAGCATTGAAAAAGGGGATAAAGTTAGGTTTGCATGACTTAATTTTCATGTTCTCTGTTGTGCTCAAGCGAGTTAGAAAATGGTCTGTGATTCATCTTCCACTTCCCCCTGCTACAATTTATGTGTTCTACTTGTTGGTACTGTTATTGCTAGGAAAATGAGAAAACCTTTTGTTATAAACTAAGGTTATACCTACTGCATTATTATACCGTGTATGGTGTTGTACCTAGTGTATGGTCATAGCTAGTGTATCAAATTAGTTGTACCTAGTGTATGGTTGTACCTGGTGTAAGGTTGAACTTAGTGTTGGTTATACCTAGTGTAGGGTTGTACCTAGTGTAGGATTGTACCTAGTGTAAGGTTGTACTTAGTGTAGGGTTGAACCTAGTGTTGGTTATACCTAGTGTAGAGTTGTTCCTAGTGCAAGCTTGTACTTAGTGTGGGGTTATCAAGCTACATGTACTTTAGTGTTGACCAGTTATACCTCGTGTAGAGTTGTACATAGCGTAAGGATGTACCTAGTGTAAGATTATTCTTAGTATAGGGATGAACCTAGTGTAGGTTGCATCTAGTGTAGGGTTGTACCTAGTGTAAGGTTCTTAGTGTAGGGATGAACCTAATGTTGCTTATACCTAGTGCAGAGTTGTACTTAGTGTAAGGTTGTTCTTAGTGTAGGGATGAACCTAGTGTTGGTTACATCTAGTGTAGTGTTATTACTTGTACCTAGTGTAAGGTTGTTCTTAGTGTAGGGATGAACCTAGTGTTGGTTATACCTAGTGTAGGGTTGTACCTAGTGTAAGGTTGTTCTTAGTGTAGGGATGAACCTAGTATTGCTTATACCTAGTGTAGGGCCCTAATAGAATGGCCGATTTTCCAAATTAATCATTTTTAGTCTCAAACTTTTTTATTTATTTGTTTTTAATCTTTGACAAAACTGAATATTTTTTGACTTTAGAGTCTCAGTTGTGGTACTGTGGTTGTAATCGTAGCGTGTGTTATAAAATTATCTTATAATGTAGTAATTATGCCGCTCATTTTTAGGGAATGTGTTAGGTTTGTCAAGTCTTTCAACCTACCATTATTAGTGCTTGGTGGAGGAGGTTACACAATTCGGAACGTAGCACGCTGTTGGTGGGTTCAATGAGTAAATATTTCAAAATGTTACCTTTGATGAAACAATTATGAAGCTGAGGTCTCTTGATTTTCTAAGGATGCGATTCTCTGAAGAAGATTAAAAGAATGCTAACGTAGCGAAAAGAGAAACAAAGTATAGATAGAACGTTAAAAGTATGCTAACGTAGCGAAAAAAGAAAGGAAGTATAGTAACGTTAAAAGAATGCCAACGTAGCGAAAAAAGAAACATAGTATAGACAGATCATGCTTGCTACTAGCTAATTAACTTGAAGTGACTAAAATGGGCACTAAGTACACGTTGGCGGCAGGCATTACCCTTTTAATCTACGTAAGTAAAAGTGACCTGGAATGTTAGCAGCTGTAGACAGCTGTTTCAAATTTGTTGGCTTTCAGCAGCATAGCATAGCCAGCAGACAGGCTCAGGTTCCCCCAGAAGATATATAAGAAAAGCGTAACGATATGGCTGGAATGTCAAAAATCAAGTGTAAATAACATACTGTATGCGTGCTAGTAGCTAACTTGATACCACGAAAACAGGCACTAGCAAAAGCTTGTTTAGCGAACGGATTGAAGTAGTTTTTCCCCATACAAGAAGTTTTTAAACATATACTTCCAAAAAGTGCGAAGGTTCTGATAGTAAGTAGTAAGTTTGTTAGCAACCCTGTTAGTCTTTGTAAAATTCCAAGTACTGTATAGCTAGGTAATTATAGCTATTAAACACATATTTTCTGGTAGCGCTTGTTTTGCAAATTACTTTTAATGTTTCAGTTCTATGTGTTAATAACTATTGGGCACAAAAGCCAATTTTGCGACAGTGCAACCAAGATGGGACTATATACATGTAGTTGATTTTAGTGTCTTTTACTTAAAGATAGCTTCAAAAGTTAATAAAATGAATGGACTTGGCCATTTAGTGTAGCGCAGTTGTACACCTCTCTTTATAAAGTGTCTTTCTCAAGCCCCACTGACTTTCATTTCTTACACAGAAAAAAGAGCTCCTTTATAATACTGTTTAGTTGACACTATTCAAAAAGTAAATATGCCTATATTTATTTTGGCATAATTTATCAAGAAATTCAAGTATTGTTCTTTCCCTTCTCACCTACCCGAGAACTTTGATATACTTGAATTGATTAGGCTGCTTTATAAGCATCTGTGCCATCTTTTAACTGGACATCTTTGTTTTATTACATGGATAATGTTATTTTTATTGGAAACTAAACCCTCGTATTTTCCATATTTTCACTGGTGAAGATTTGAAAAGGTTATGTGGACATCTTTGTTTAACCAAATCTTGCAGCCATTAAGTCTGACGTTTATTCTTTATTCCTAGGACGTACGAAACGTCACTGCTGGTAGATACACAGATATCTAGTGAAATCCCGCAAAACGGTGAGTTGTTGAGAGAAACAGCCTGCAGAAATAGAAAAGTGTACACCATGGTTTTAAAATGATATCACCCCACCTGTGTTAAACATGCCCTTACTCGAGACAAAATCTTCCCCCTACCCCTGTGCTTTCTCGCTATTGGGGTTCGGTTAAGATTTTGGGTAGTAAGTAGGCTTTAAAGGTCTTTTCCAATAACCTTGCGTTATAAGTTTTCCATCAAAACGATTCCTCAGGAAACTTTCAATTTTCATATCGTAACCATTGACGTCGGGAAGAAAGATCCAAAGCGAACCTTCCCCTTCACCACCCTTCCTAAATGACAAAATATTCAGCCACTACCCTTTCTACCTCATGTTCTTGATTGGGGTCTGCTTATGATTTTGGACAGTTAACAACCTTTTTACCTTGTAAACTATCAAAAGGCTTTCAAAAAAACTCCACTTGTTTGCCGTCTGGTGATACGTTTTGTCTCATAGTATTCTGTTGCATAGCAGTTCACTTGTAATGTCCATTGTCAACCTGCTTCAAAATTTTGAAGATTTTTTCATACTGTCGAATTGCAAGTTGTTTGTTGACAGATATTTTGAGGTTTATATCATCCTGACAGAATGACGATAACGTTTTGTTTTTCTGGTTTTTGTTGCAGACTATTTGGCGTATTTTGCACCAGACTTCTCTTTGTATCCCGACATCGCTTCCAGAATTGAGAACCAGAACACAAAACAGGTAAATTTTTTCTATCGTACAAATTAAACCAACATTGATGAAGAATTTCATCAAACAAATTAAAACTAGAGACAGTCAACAGGATTTCAGTTTTTTGGGTAACTGTTTCGGAGTTCCGTTCCTTTTATTTATGGCAATTCATCGTTAGCTTTTTTTGTCCTACTGATAATACAGTAGGTTTCGATTTTTGAAATGAAACACTTAAAATAGAAAGCTGAATAAAATCTATTTCTAAAGACCAATTAAATTTCCTCTTTTAAGCATAAACTAGTAATAGCTATCGCTAAGTGCCAACGAGCAAGACAAAAGCATGAGGACGACAGAACTGTGCTGTGCAAGTACCGAGAACTGGTGCTCTCATTTTACTATTTGGAAAGAAATATAAACTAAAATATCTTAGCGTGTGCTTTACGTGTAAAAACCATATGAACATACACACTTTTATCGTAAACTTTTGTTTTGGATATTGAAATTTTTCTCTTCATAAAACGACAATCTTGTTTTATAAAATGTTATTGATAAAATGAACTGAATTACGTAGCCGCTGTTTGTTTACCATGCTCCCTTAACGTCACAAGGTTAACGCGCTATGATTGGTCCATTCGAAGACAAGAGACCTCTTTGGCATTACATCATAAAACTTTACATTACTTACAACTTTACATCTCTATCTGGATCAATCGAGATTTTTTCCGCCTGTATAGTTCTTCCGCATGCACTGCTCTATAATGCTGCCGCCTCGCCAGCCTCGCGTCTTCGCTCGGCTGCCTCGTCGGCAATTAAAAACAATGTTATTTTAAATCCACCAATGACAGTGAGTACGCAGGAGCAATAACAGGCCCTAGACATCTAACGCAATGTGAATGGAAAGCTATAAAAAAGTGAAAATGCTTAAAAATCGACCTGAACTATTAAGTCCGTATGTTTTATTATTTTAACTTTTAGTTTCAGCTTGGAGACGGAATTTCGTTTCTGTGATTTTCCCAAGCACGATAACGACACGTTATACCGGTAACGATCATTACCGTGAAATCCTACTACTTGTAGAGAAGTAAAAGATGATTACTACAGAGAATAATCATTGAATATGCATCCGAATAGAACATTGTTCCCCCAGTTTTCAGGGTCGGTCATGATCATTTGCAATTTGATTTCCGTGTGATAGATGTTGACAACTTCGCAATCAACCTACAAGTAGCACGAAGCTAGTTGAGGCTTGTCGCGAGTTAGACGTAAAGATAATTTGGTAATGTTTAGTTCTTTCTAGACGAAAGTGAAAATGGCAATTAATATTTGAACAAAATTACAATTAGAATGTTTTGAGCACGACTAAATTGGATTGTTTAATTTATGAAATGTTGTACATCAAGTGTAATAATCCATCGCTCAACATCGAGTCAAACTCTGTAAAAATTAAACTGTTTCCATGAGGATAACATTCTGCTAGGTTTATTAAAGATCGTTTTCATGTACGTTTTATGAACTTGTTTTAAAAAGTCTTTTTTAATAAAAGTAGTTAAAGTAATGAAAATCTTTTTAAACAAGGATTATTATAAAACAAAGCTTTCGTGATTATTAAACTCCTAAATGGAATTAATGTAAATAATTACAAGAGTTTTATTACATAGATAATGTAAGTATTTTCCATATTTTCACTGGTGAAGATTTAAAAAGGTTATGTTCCAAAGTTGATGTCCTGGATGTACACATGCATCCTAAATAACTTCTTGCCAATTTCTAGTCGCTTGTTTCTGTAAAAGTATGGCTGCTTCTCGGGTTTTGTGAGTTTTTCACCACTCGAAAATAAAATTGATATCTTCGCCCCACCGGTTAATATAATATAATATAATATCCTCTCTACATGTATTGGTTGGTGGGTCTTAACCCCAATGTATCATGCACTATACACAATGTACAGTACATGCACTTAATATGGCTGTATGCATTATCTTAATCTAAAGTAAACAGTGTGCCATATGTATGGCCTATTGATTTAAGCTCAAAATGTTTATTGTTACCTCTCTGATCAGCATTAACTTGTTTATGGTGCTTCTTTTTTTTGTTCCATGATAAGTGAAAACCATCTACTTACTTTCATTCAACTCTCAGTACCTTGACCAGATTCGTATTACGACACTTGAGAACATAAAACACCTGACAGGGGCACCTAGTGTTCAGATGCAGGAAGTCCCCCCTGACCTGCTGTGCCTGAAAAATACTGAAGAAGGAGATCCTGATACTCGACAGGAGGACGAATCCAGGTTTGTCCCTCTATAGCGTGGTAACTAAGTTCAGTTAAAGAAAACCCAGTTGGCCACGATATTAGAATATGAAAAGAAAAGTATGGCTTCAATATATATGATGACTTCAAGGTTCCTAATATTTAAACTGGTCTGCTCCGTTACAGTAGTAGAGAGCTCGTCACCAACATTGTCTGGTTCTCTACTGACTGGTTCTTTAAGTTAATAATTGTTTTGGCTTGGACTTTCGATCTTTTTTATCCTAACTGTTTTTTGGCTTTCCCCATGATAAGATGAAGAGGTTCATCTCTGATTCCTCATGATAAGATGAAGAATTTCATTTCAGACTCCTCATGATAAGATGCAGAGGTTCATCTCAAATTCCTCATGATGGGATGAGGTCATCTCTGATTCCTCATGATAGGATGAAGAGGTTCATCTCCGGTTCCTCATGATAAGATGAAGAGGTTTATCATAATTTCTTCATGATAAGATGAAGAATTTCATTTCAGACTCCTCATGATAAGATGAAGAGCTTCATCTCAAATTCTTCATGATAGGATGAAGAGGTTCATCTCAGATTCCTCATGATAAGATGAAGAGGTTTATCATAATTTCTTCATGATAAGATGAAGAATTTCATTTCAGACTCCTCATCATAAGATGAAGAGCTTCATCTCAAATTCCTCATGATAGGATGAAGAGGTTCATCTCAGATTCCTCATGACAAAATGAAGAGTTTTATCATAGTTTCTTCCTGATAAAATGAAAAATTTCATCTCAGATTCCACATGATAAGATGAAGAGGTTCATTTCAGCTTCCCCATCAAGAGATGAAAAGGTCCATTTCACATTCGTCATGCCAATGAAAAAATGAGCGATGAAACAAAGCGTTGTGGTGTGTTTTTGCTTTGAAGTTTATCGAATTAGTATGATTACTCCTCTTCGTCAAATACTTTGTAGTAATTTAGACTCGTTCGCAAATTTATATTCAAACTGATACTTTGTACAATAAGCAACTTTCAAAGTTTTGCGCAGTGTATACATCAGTCCCTCTGTTTTGGCAGTCCACAGGCTTTACAATTCTCACGGAATCCGGTGACCCGAACAAAACATAGAAAAATTATTGCTGTGCGCGATTATAATGATGCTTTAAAAAAATGAACTTTTAACCCGGAAATCGTGATATTTCTAGGATCTGTGGCCCGCTAAAACAGTGGTATACACACTCTGGGCATGATTGCGAAAAATCCTTACTCCAGAAGAGGCATTTTAACCTACCGCTAAGTTACAATTTTTAAATTAATTCGGCGAGTATTAACCATGCAACGAGAAAACAAAACACCTAAAGATATCCATCTTCTAATACTTTATTTGTTCCATGATATTCATAAATACCAGGTTACGAATAATTATGTATTCAACGTTGCAATCATATCATCTGGGTTGTCGTGTTTACCATCATCATTCTCTTCTACTTTCCCATCATTTACCCTATTTGAAGGAGTCAGGTGCCTCCCCAGCCCTTCTCACCTTGTACTTGTCAGCCCTTCTCATCCTCTCTTCCCTAGCTCTTCTCACCCTCTCCTCCCCAGCCCTCCTTAATCTCTCCTTCTCAGCCCTTCTCACTTTCTCCTCCCCATCCTTCTCACCCTCCCCTTTCCAGCCGTCCTCAATCTCTCCTCTCCAAGCCTTCTCACCCTGTCCTCCCCAGCCCTTCTCACCCTCTTCTCCCTAACCTTCTTACCCTTTCCTCCACAGCCCTTCTCACTCTCTACTCGGCATCCATCTTTACCATAATCCACAGCATCTCAATCGTGACTCTCTTATCACATCTGTATTCTTTACTAAATCTCACATTCTTGACTATCGCCCGAACGTTAATCACCACTGACTACCGCTATCATTGACATCACCAAAATCAGGAGTAGTAACATTGCATCATTAGCAATGTCATCATCAAGGCAACTAATGACAAACCCATCATGAGGCGCAGTAATTGCAATGTTGTTATACTGTCAGTTGTGTTCAAATCTCTATAGAAACAAGTTTCACTCGTTATGATATCTTTTCGATTCCTTTCTCATTTTGTATAGGATGGTAAACGAATACTTTGATGGCGAAAATGACATTGAAAAAGATGAAGCTTTTGTAGCCGTTTAAAGTCCTTTTCATTCCGGATATTCATCTGATCACGTGCCCTGCTTCTTATATTATCTGAACCGCAACGTTGTGCAAAATCAGCTACCTGAAAGAAGAAAGGCTTGCAAAGGAAAGTGTGAGTAAAGGAAAACCAGATGGAAGTGGAAGCGGGTCGGAAACTAATGAACTAAGAAGTCGCCTGGGGGACGGAAATGAGCAAGAAAGCTGCTGGGACCTGAGAAAACGGGAAAATGAAACAGAATAGGAAAAACTTATCGGGTTGTTTACCAAGCGATTCTTGAGCTATAGGTACATTACAAACTGCCATCTTTATCAAACTTGCCCACCTGATAACATTGTGTATGTATGTGACAGAAATAAAATTCAGTAATTACTCTCATGTGCATGGCCAATTTCTTTTTATAAAATTAGATTTTCCTGATCGATTGGAGAGATAAAAGGCTTCCACTAACAGCATCGCTTTTGCAACACTTCGCGAAAAACGAGTGCGTTGAGAAGGACAAAGAAATTGTTGATGCGAAGATGAGACGGTTTTGATTCAGTTCCAATGGCTTCGGTGGTCGTAGCCTGCCTAGCGGCGCATTGTGGTGGGCTTGGGGCGGGAGAGAGGGAATGGGGAGAAAGGAGAAGGAGGTCTCCCTTCCCATTCCCTCTCGTCCTCCACGCCACAGGCATCCCATCCCCCGACTGGGCCGAAACGCAGGCTACGGCAGTGGTTGATGGACTAGAAGTAATGGAAATAAAAGGATAGATATGTGTAAACAAAGTGGTAAAAAGACAAATTAAAATGTTCAGGGACAAGAGAAGGTTAACAGAGAGTAAAACGTTCGTTTGTCCCGTGGGGATTGAGTGTCCAAAGCGTGAATATTAATTAGTCATTTTTTTTAGTTTTGCTCCATAGTTAACCGATTGAACGCCAGTTATCACACTTTCTTGATAATTATAATAGGAATACAATATTTTATTTTTAAGAGTAAGCATAATGGATATTGTTGTTTTGCGTGAAAATATTAAATATCGCTATTTTTATCGGGAAAACGTTTCACAAAATCTTTTGATCTTAAACGTCGTTTGTCAATACACTCAAGAATGAATAACGCTAGAATTTGAAGGACAATGCCAAGAACAAAGACTTACCAACTGCTCGGAAATAAAATGAAAATACACTTCTTTATTTATAAGCAACCAGTTTATAAGCAACCAGGACTAACTTCTCCAAAATTTAAGCAACTTTTAGGGATGAGTTGTCAGACCGTAAGCAGCTTTGATAAGTAACTTTGTGGTAACTGAAAAACTTGTTTGTAAAATTTCAATTCTGGAGCGTTAACTACAAAGAAAAATTATGTCCAGAAAAAATCTTCATATTTGTTTTATTTATTTTAAATGTTTACCCTAACCCAACAGGACCGCAATATGCCCAGTGGCAATATGAAAATTATCCAAAATTGTTTCTTTGAACAGCTGCGTCTCTTCTTAAGGAAGAAGATTTTGGATTTTTGAACATTTTGAACAAATACACCTCTTTTTATATAAGCAACCAGGAGTCACTTCTCCAAAATCTAAGCAACCTTTAGAGCTGAGTTGTCAGACCGTAAGCAACTGTGATAAGCAACAATTTATGATATTGACGGTACTGACGTACAATTTGTTTGAAAGGACATTGAACTGGTCTGTCATTTTTGTTTGTTTTGTTGGTACAAACGTACAACTTTTTGGTGTTTTATAGTTTTTCTTTTGAAGTATTGAGTAAAAGGAAAAAAATTGCCTTCGAGATCCACTCTCTCAGGGCCCCATTAAAAGTTTTTATTATGTTTTTTGCCTTTTAAGGCCTTGAAAACATTTTGAATTTGCTAAAGGTTTCTCAAAAGGCAATATATGTGTAACGCGAATGAAAGGGAGTTTTTTTAGCAGCCAAATGTTTCTGGATATTGAAAAAAATTTAACGGGACATTTGCATCTTTCACGTTTTTGACCACCATTTCTTCTACACTTTGAATGTGCCGTTATTGATCTGAACTCTTGTTATTCGGTTGCATTTAATTTATTGGTGTTTGTGAAGGTGTGATCTTGTTTACTATAGAAAGTGTTTGTTATCTCCTTAAATGCCTTCTTTTTTTATTTTTTGTATTAAAAAATTGGTCTTAAATGCTTTTGTTTCGGCATTAAAAAGTCTTTAAAACGACATAAATTAGTTCGCTCCTGAGCTCCAGAAACCCTGTCTACTAAGCGACTCAAACCCGGCATGATTCCTAAAATTGTGCAACTTTTGGGCCTCAATAAACGACATTGCTTATATATCATGCATTCGCTAAGCAACTGATTTGCAACTTTTAGACCTGAAATAATCCAAATATTAAGCGATTTTTAGTGCTCGGGCTGAGTCAAGTTGCTTATTTAAAGAAGTGTAGCTCATTTCTCAGCAAGGATTGTCAATGCAAATAGCATAAATCAATTATTTCGCCACTACATGCACGGTTATTTTACAAGCACAATTTACAGTTCTAATTATTTAGGATTTTAATATACATAGACTTTAAAAAATGAAAGTTTCTAATGTTGGACTTTTCGGCCTTCAGTAAAAGGAATATCAGATTCAAGCATTATATTTCTTTGTACATGCAGTCGAACCTCGTTTTTATGGAGATTTTTCCTCCTGTCCTGTAACTGCTACATTCCCCGTGTCTTCTTTGAATAATTAGATGTCATCTAAAAAACTAGAAGTTTCAAATAGACAGATGACAAACTGACGCAGTTTGAATCTCGAAAGTTTTTGCTGCTTCTTGTTTATTTGATAAACTACTCTCGTCTACAAAACTTTCTGCTGCTTTGCAGAGAACTCCATCATAAGTGTCTTGAATTAAAATGTTTTCCGCCATCTCTAACAAAAAAGTTGGCAAGAGGAATGCCGATGGCGAAAAATAATAAAACACACTTTTTCTATGTTTTATACTCTATGATAAAACATAGATTTTCGACCAATCAGAGCGCGCGTATTGTAAATACAAAAAGACTGTAAATTTAATGATTATAAATATGTTTCTTTGCTGTACATTT
>JAOBAY020089351.1:0-10218 GCA_025331085.2 Zoanthus sociatus
AAGGTAAGCGGAAAAAATCTCAGCCCCATTAAAAGCTCGACACAGATCGATAATTTTATAATTAGTTCAAATCCATCTCTACCTTCTTTTACGTTCATGACCATTAGGAAAGCAGTTATTTGGCAAATTCAGAATCGACGTTGTCAACATCTAACTGCAAGCAAGCTAGATCAGTCTCAGAACTTGCCCAAGATAGTTCACGTCAACTGAAGTTCGGTAAATGTCGTTATATAGCTAGTGCGTTTTCGACTCGAATGCGTGCTCTCATTTGCTAAATCAACGTCACGCGGAAGGAGTTCAAATCAAATGTTACCCTGCTGGTAAACATATCGAAAACTGGTGACCAGCCGGTGAACATTGCTGTCGCCCTGTCACTTTTGAAAGCGGGAAAATTGGTGTCCGCATATATTAAAAAACTGTTTTTGCAATTTTGACTGTTTTCATTTAAAAACCAAAAATGGAGCTCCCTGAGAAACGTTTTACATATCTTACACAATATGAAATTGGAGAACTCCTTGTAGAAAAAGACTCCATAAACACTCAAAACACCAGTACACGGACTTCTAGTGCATTTGTATCTCCACTTTCATTCCTGTATATTGTTCAAACTATACCGGTGAAAATGAACTGTTGACAGTAAAAAGCTAATTACTTGTACATTCTACATCGGGTAACCTTACGTTATTTGGATAGACTCTTGTACCATAATCATATATATTTCAAAATTCAAATATGTGACTCTGTTTTCAAAATGGATAGCGGTATACGTCACAAATGATTTATATGTACATTCATATATATAGATACGCTCACTCCGACGAAGGACTGCAGTCCGAAACGTCAGCGTAGAATTATTTTTCACTACGGTGTAAAATTTATCCTTTTGTAAAAATGTCGTGCTATAACAATATTATGATAAGCCGCTTTTAATGTCTTACCCAACAGAACTAGAGCCAAGTACATGCAACAAGAAGGCTGAATCCATTACCTATCCTGACCTAAAACTTTGCTTAAAACGTAACGCAACACGGGGTGAGCTAGCCACACTAAAACTTCCACCAGTAAAGGCCGTATTGAAAAGTGATCTGCGAGTAGTTGTTAACCCACCCGACGTAACAAACCCGTTTCTTCTTGAGTTCTGTCCACCAGAATCTGTTGTACTCCAGTGTTGTGATTTGCTTGCAAAGGCACAGATTAACAGTAGCAGCGTTGATGAAATTCATGTTGACGAGAATGATGAAACTCAGTTGTTAGCAGTGCAGTTTGGCGACATAGGTATACAGCTGGTGCTTTTATGGTCTGTTCGTGTCACTTTATAAAAAAGTATTAGCGTATTTGACAAGTGCATTCATATCATATTGGTAGACTTTTGGACAAAAGGGAAGAAATATTAGTACGAGTTAAATCATCTAACTACATGATTAAAATATACGAGAATTAAATTGAACATGCTGACAGGGGCATTTTTCGAGGTTACAGTGGTCTTAGTAACTTTGCAACTTCTTTCACATTAATTCTGCAGTAATCAGTAGCTTTCTGTTTCATTTCACAGGAATAATTAATAGAAATACATTGGATCTTTGGCTTAAGGCTTGCCAAGTGTGCGACATCCAATGGCAGGTTGCTGAGGAGATCAAATGGCTTGAAAAAACGGCAACAGATACCATTCCTTTGGAGCAAGTGGAAGTTGTCCGTTTGCTACTGTTGCAGCTCAGGCCT
Source organism: Zoanthus sociatus (assembly GCA_025331085.2). Classification (NCBI taxonomy): domain Eukaryota; kingdom Metazoa; phylum Cnidaria; class Anthozoa; order Zoantharia; family Zoanthidae; genus Zoanthus; species Zoanthus sociatus. Next base: position 1,720 of record JAOBAY020089351.1, read on the forward strand.
GGTCAGGTCCTCATTAATTCGGCTGAGATGTCTATTGATGCCAGGGACTTTATCTCGCTAGCCTGCGAGAGGTTCATCACCGGTTATTGTATTAACATGCTTTGTTTAAGGTTTGTTGCAGACGAACGGAAAATGAATATCCATTCCACTCTATTCCTTCCAAGCACTGCTCCTATTTGGGCTGCAGCCCCTGCTTCTGATGAAGCAAGCTTGTGAAGAAAGCTAGAGCCCCACGTTTCCAACACTCTTCCGCATCTTTTGAAGAAAGTGCTAATTCCAATACACGTGAAAGATTGTCACTGGGGCCTTCTCTGCCTTAATGTTGTAGAACAGAAGTTGTATTATGACGACGGAGTTCGTTCGGACGCTCCAAGAGATATTGAAATAGTTTCCAGAAAAATTTCTGCTTGCCTTCATACGATGTTTGCAGATGAGCGTTTCCGACCATCAGAATGGGATTTTAACATCCGAAGATTTGGAATGCCTCTTCAGCCCAGTTTTGGAGTAGGCTCTTCAAGTTGCGAACTGGGAGTCATCCTTGCAGCGAGAGATATGACCCAAACACGTAAGTCAAAAATTCCTAAATTTGAGTGGCGTTTTGAAGATGCGAGAAGGTGGAGAATTGATCTTATGTATCGCTTAGCCATTTGGAGTCAGTAACAAAACCATAGTTGTGTGTCTGTGTTTACCGTTTTCTACTGTTAAAGTGATTGTCTATTTTTATGTTCATGGCTTTCAAGGTGTTGTCGCCCGAAAGCAGCAAAGTTACCAGGTGATTCGCCCGTAACTTTGTTTATGAGCGGGTTTATTTTTGCCGCCAAAATACTCAGTGAAGCGTCTCCAACAGACCATTTCTGTTCGAAAGTATAACGCATGCTGATGAAACGTTTCAGTTACTTCAGTTTCTGGTGAGTTTCGTATTATGTACTGAATAAAAATATGTTTTGAAGTGGTCTGTTTGCACCAGGTGCTAATAAAGCCTCTCCTGAGTAAGTCAGACTTGCAACCTTCACGTGGTTGGTGGTATTAACTATCCGTGCTCTTTTGCACAGGGTAAACAAATGCAAGCTGGTAAAGTAGTTAAACATCTCTTAGATTTGGATATCAAGATCAAGTTGAGTTCTTTCGATTTACTGAGAATTTCAGTTTTAGGTGGGAAAATTGGCTCGTATAAGATTATATGAAATATTTTTCAAAAGCAACCCTATAAACAGTTTTTGCTGAAATATTTAAAAAAGTTATCTTCGTGAAATGATTCAATGTTCAAAATGCAGTCTTCCCATCATGCTTACCAGGTGGTGTCGCCCGTAAGCTGGAGAATTGCCAGGTGTTGTCGCCCGCAAATCTTTGGAAGATGAGGTTTTGAATCGTTGAATTTTTTTGCAGAAGATAGGCGCATATATAAGATTATCTTTTTTCAAAAGCAACCCTATAAACAGCTTTTGATGAAACATTTTAAAAAAATTATCTTTTTTAAATGATTCAATGTTCAAAACGCAGTCTTCCCATCGTGCTTACCAGGTGGTGTCGCCCGTAAGCTGGAGAATTGCCAGGTGTTGTCGCCTGCAAATCTTTGGAAGATGAGGTTTTCAATCGTTGAATTTTTTTGCAGAAGATAGGCGCAAAAATAAGATCTTTTTCTCTAAAGCAACCCTATAAACAGTTTTTGTTAAAAACATTTTAATAATGATATTTGTGAAAAAATTCAGATCTGAAAATGCAGTCTGTCTGTCAAAGCTTTGGACAATAAAATTTGAGCTTTAAGTTTAAATACCTTTTGAATTTGCCATTCAATTCTCTGGAAAAAAAGTACTTAGAACTGGCTAGCAGTAGCACCAAACGTGGACATCAAAGCGAGACATTCGATTGTAGTGTCTCTGGAATATAAATTGAAACATTTTGAAGACAAGAATCCTAGCGTTGTATTTGATAAAGAGCTGGAGCTGTTGAAGTTTGAGAAATAGTATCCACTGTACAGGAGAACTTGGCCATAACCAAAGTTCGTGCTTATTCATTCAGTTTTCCTGTTTTGGTTACAATGAACAGAAAGAAGGTAAGTTTGTTTTTTAAAATATACGCAGAGCAAATCAGTGATTTTACAAAGAACAATGATGCCTTTTGATTGGTTATAAGAAAAATAGGAAGTACTAATTTAGTTTACAGTTGAAAACAACTTTTTAGTAGATAAACTTAATCAGCGGTAAAAATATCATAAATAGAAGAAATTCAACGGAAACTTGGCTTAAACGTTCCTTGACTGACTAGTAACATAAAACACATAACTGGGTTGACAGACTGAAGAGTTTATCTATGCACAAGATTTATATTTTACTTTTATATCGAAGAAAATCGGCTATTAATAAAAGCATTTTAGAAAACGGAACAGTCCAGTGGATGACAATGTAATTGATATAAAATATCCTTTTGAAGCGTCAGTTCTAAAGAATAAAACAAACAACTTAATTTAACGAGCAATATAACATTAGACGACACTACTTCGTACTATCTTATACTAAAACAGTTTTGTTGACATAAAATCGGAAAGTTAGCTTTCCAAATTCACATTTATATATCTTTGGCCACCACTGCATTTCAAACTCTTGTGTGGCCCTCCCTTCTCCTTCGCCAACCTCGACCATGCTTCTGGCGGTAGGTGTTATTCTTTGAAAACTACAAGCCATGTCCTTTGCTGCCTCGAGCGCAGCTCTAGGGTCTTCGGCATATAAACTAACACTATCACTCACGTCAACATCGTTTATAAATGTTCGTTTCACTTGAAACTTGCATTCCATTTGCTGCGCAAGCATCACCTCCAAGACGTCGATGTTAAAAGCTTTGTAGGACAATCTTAAAGTATCCGATGAAATCACTGGAGGCCTAAAGTGCCGCGACATTTTAACGGAGAAAAGTGGAATCTCAGTCACAAAAAGTATGTGACTGAAATATTCTTTTGGAACTTGATTGATGTCGATACGGAACCAGCCCCCTGTAAAGAATTGTAAGGGTATTTTTTTAAAAAAATAAAAAAGTGTTTTACATTTGATATGTGTGAGGGGAATAAAAATACCAGACCTATTTAAAAGAACGCGTTATTAAACGCTTTTCAGTGTAGAGAGTAATAAAGCTCGAATTTGTCTAAAATTATAAAACAGCAATCTAGGTAGTGGTACTCAGACGTAAGAACAGGAAAGCTCGTATTTAAAAACCCACAGCACAACGCTGATTAAAAAACAAAGTTCGCACATTTATTCCTAGCCGAAAAGCTCTTTTTTGGAAAAAACTTAAAGTCTCAAACTTCTGTAAACACTTATCTTGTTAGTGTACACGCGAGAACAGCTTAAGAGGATGGAAGCTCAGTCAAAGTTTACTGATTCTTATTTTAAAAGAAAAAAACGTGTAAAAAGTAGTGGAAATTGTGGCATTTTTTGTTATTTACTCGCTTCTGCTGGACTTTAAGTAGCTTCATATTTCCGCTGCGTAGTCTGGTAAAACTGCCCAAAATTGCCTTGCTGAATTTATTTTTTTTCTATTATTAATTGAGAATTAGTTTTTTTTTGGGAAGAAAGTTTTGCAATATGATAATGAGTAAAGTTTTGTCGTGAGGGATGTAAGCTTTGCGGCGAAGGAATAAAGCCCTTTTGTCGTGCACTTATGGGCCACTGCATAAAAAAAATCAAGGATAACAAAGAGGCACCCATCATCGAGTGCCTGAAAATATGGTTCTTCTCAGCAACTTGAATAAATCAGTTGAAGTTGTACTGGGAACAAATTATCCTGAAAACACTTTATATTCATTAAATGTTACAATTTAAAATTGTTTTCTTGTACCGGAAGTCCAAAATTTTTTGTCTTGTAAACGGACGTTCAGAACTTACCTCGAAATTTTGGATGATGGGCGCTTCTGAAGCGTTCAGCCACACACGTAAGACACTTTCTGTATCTGACCATCTCTCTTTTGGGAAGCTTAATAGCTTTTGGAATGTAGCTTAGTTGTTTTCCATCTTTGTCAGCGAAATGTGGTTCCTTTACTACACCACAACCATGTCATTCTAGCCGATGTTTGTTAAAGAGCGGCAGTTGCCAAACTTTCGGTTACAGCGATCGCAAAAGATGACATACGACATTCTAAAACTCAAAAGACTCCTAAAACTGGCAATTTTCGATCTGCAAGTGCTCTTTTACTTTTAGAACATGTGTTTATGAACAGAGAGGGGTGTGACAGGTTTTTGAATGCTCAGTTTTTGATACACATTAGTTTCCGGTTTCAGTAAAACACTGACATTTTTGTTGTTCTTGTTGTGATAAGGGGAAGAAGAAACAATGTTGTGGTTTTAAAAGTGCGAAAATAAACATGATCCTTATTGTTTGAACACTCAGGCCATTTTGTTACATATATACGATCACGTTTCCCAAGAACACAATCAGATGCGCTCATGCTTTAGATCTAAAAGCTGGTCTTGCGTTGTTTCACTCCAGAGCTTGTATATTATACTCGTTTTTTTTTTAATTTGAAGTTGTGTAGTTTCAGTTTATAAAGTTTCAGTAAAAATTCGAAAAGAAAACATTAGCAAGGTACAGTAACCTATCGTGGATAAAATGGAGGAATCACGCGGGAGTTTACCGCCAAGAAAAGAGCGATTTAGACGACATTCTAAAGCCGAAAGAAAGGAAGAAAAGAAAAAACTAAAACTGCGTAAGAAAGAGGCGAAAAAAAACATAAAAGACAGAAGAATCCAGAAGCAGGAGGTAATCAGTATCAGAGAAAAGAACACCTACAGATAGGTCCTTCCACGCGAGCGGGTGTTATCTTGGGAATGGCAGGAAAAAGAAAAAAGTGTGAACCTGAGCGATTAGAAGTACCTAGAAAGGTAGCTGGGTTGGAGCCATCTTCAGTAGCGGTACTAGCACCCCATTCAGATGAGATAATGATGAAGCGCCATACTTCAAAACAAGTTAACTGCTTAAGTTCGATTCCGCCATGTGTTTGAAGAGAAGACTTGGCCGCAATACCAGGCGAGGAAGCCGTAGCAGAAATTGGAAGTGGGAGCTACGGGAAGTGCAAAAAGATGTTATACCGTGGGAACATACCAGTAGTGGTAAAAACATTCCGAAGCCACGTCAAAAAGGAGGAAGTGTTACATGAGGCAAAAGCAATGCTAGCCCTACAACACCCAGAGCACCACAAGTGTTTGCCGTATTTACTTGGTGTTCACTGTAGCTTGCGCCCATATATTATGGTGACACAGTTCTTTGGTGATAGTCAAATGAAATCGTATACATTAAAAACTGCCGTAAACAAAAAGCTGTTTGTGACAGAAAAAGAATGGGCAGGTACTTTTCAAAGTCTATCGCAAACATTGACATATGTGCACAAGAAAAACTATCTTCATAACGACATTAAATATAATAACGTGGTGTGTCACAGACAAGCTCAGGGAACTTGGGGAGTGGTTCTGATTGACTTCGGCAAGAGCTGTCGGATTATCGATGCGAAGCCATCCTCGAAGAGTAGGGAGCATCTTAAATACCCGTGGGTTGCACCAGAGGTTATCTCTGCAAAGTCGAAGCCAACGAAAGCAAGCAATGTGTACTCGTTGGGATACCTTATGTCCTATGTGTTAAAGTGCGTGGAAGGTTTAAAATTGCAGCCGATGTCTGTACTAGCAGCAAAATGCATGGCAAACAACCCCGAACAGAGGCCATCGACACATGTCATTGTGCGGGATATTTTTAAGTTAATAAAGCCTGACCCATAGTTGTTTTGTTACAAATTTTGTAAATGTATTATTCATGCTTCTAGTTTTACACGTTTTCTTACAGTTTAGTTGCAATATCGTAGTCATTCTATAATTGAACTACTATACTCCATATACTACTGTGCCTGTTTTAGTCATGTTTTTTAAAAATAAATAACGAGGGAGATTGGTTTAACGTTTGTAAACAGAAAAGTTCTGCGCTAGTTAATTTAACAATTAATCAATTGTATTAAAGAATTATATTATTGTGTTTGCTTGAAACAAAATTAGGTTACATTTAAAATGAAGTTATCGGAAGTGGTTTTGTGGATTTACAATTGAATGAATTCTAGCATATTTTGATTGTTTTTAAAAAAAGTAAATTAACCAGTTATGGTGACTGTGCTCTTAAAGATACAGCGTTTTTTTAAATATACCTTGAAAATCACCCATAACGTATTGTAAAGAAGATATTCGAGATTAATTTTTGAAAAAAACATATACAGTTGCTTGTTTAAGAGAAAATAAAGAAAGCCCAAGAAAAACTGAATAAATAAGCACCGGCTGAAATTTACTTGCTCAATGCTCCAAAATTTACAAATTTAGACAACTCAAAGCTGCTGACAAATATATATTTGTATATTTGATCGTTAAATTAGAGGCTAGCGTTTCGAGCGGCTCACTTGGCTTCTCTGAGCAACTCCAAGTGTATGACTTTGCGTTTTAGTACTCGCCGACGCATTTATTTGATTTAATGTACAACATAAAACGAATATGCTGTAAAGAAGCATGCAACCTAAAGAATAATTCCAAATTTTTGTTTTAAAAAACAAAAAACGAAAACAAAAGGAGAAACTCTTCCATTGAATGAGTCGTTTTACATCAGTATTTACCTTTTGACATTGCTCACGCGTAACCCTCAAAAATAGAAATAATTATATTTACCAGCAATTGACACTTTTAATAGATCTTTATCAGTTAACTCAATCAGTTCAGATTATCCAGCGACACCTACTCTTTTGTTACAAGGCCACAAATATGAATGGCGCTCAGCAAATATGGAGGGAATTCAGGACAAATTCGCAAATATGTGTCCTCTCTAGCCCGTCATGTATTGAACACTAAATTTATTGTTACAGTTCGATATGCTTACATTTCGTAAATAGTTTTATGATCCGTTAACAGTAAAATCTGAAAGAAATGAATGTGATATGGGTGCAGGTTATATAACAATGCGGGTAATCTGTTAACTTTTGTTTCTTTTGGTGATAAAAATACAGGGATGCGGGTTATCTGTGGTGTAGGTTATAGTCCGGAAAATATGGTACAAATAGAATTCAGCATTTATTGAAATTTGCAGAGAAAATAGAAGGTAAATGGAAATTTAGATTGTAGATTTGCTATTGGGCTCTAGATATGCTTCAACGAAAGCAATCTCTTCAGCAATGTAGTGTGTTCTTGAAACAAAATCCAGGGGAAGCACTTCTTACAGTAGAACAGTTACAAAGTATTGCAAAAACTATTTCATACCAGCAGTTCATGAGTAAGTTATCAAGGTATGTAAGTAACATTACTGGAAGTGCATCATATTGGCATAATGTACAGCAAGAATTAAAAGCTATCATCTCACAAAAAGGACCACCAACAACAGTTTTGTCACTTTTATCAGCAGATTTATATTGGCCTGAACTACACAGCCTTTTTAGCTCTAATACAAATCGTACTCCCAAAGAAAGAAGACAAAGTATCTTAGACAATCCCCATATTGTTGATTGGTTCTTCACAAAACGGTTAGAATGTTTTGTGAAGTATTGGTTACACAATTGCCTTGGTGTTGAATGGCATTGGTATAGGTATGAATTTCAGGCTAGGGGCAGTATTGATTGCCACGGTATAGGCAAACTGAAGGGCGATCCATGACTCTGTAAGTTGACAGAAGTAGCTATACAAGGATTTCTTGCAGAAAAGTCTTATAACAAAATAAATGATGTCAAACTCATCAATGATATTCAAAAGGGAAAAGTAGCTTCAAAGATGGTATGCCAGTATGTAGACAATTTAGTTGCTACTTACAATCCTTGCCCTCCAGAAAGTGAATTTGGACAAAGCCAAAAACTCATCCTTGTTCAAAACAGTTTAGTTAAATCTGTAAACAGGATTTAGATAGTGATTATGTGGATCTTTTAAATACTATTCAACGACACACACAGTGTAGTACAAAGTATTGTCTGAGATATAAACAGGATAATAAAGATCCCCAGTGTCGTTTCAATTATCCTTATGGTATTTGTGAAAATTGGTTTTTGAACCAATTTGCCGCTAAACCGGAAGTCATTGTTGATTGGCTAAAGTGATTTTTCTTGTATACGTGGTAGCAATGTGCGTAAACAGTTTTCATGTGAGCAATCTGACTTGGAATTTACGGCGAAGTACAAATTTGGTTTGGAATCCACAGTAAATATTCCAAAGTTTGTAGCTACTTTTCACTATATTCGTTATCTATTCTTGTTTGAAAAGCTGTTCATTGTTGTGTTTGATGTTCTTTACATTTTGCCATGAAACTTGCGAAGAATTCTTTGTGCTAGAGGAGGGTTAGGCCCACTCAAATAGTTAATTGAAAAATGGCAGAGGAAGTTGTTTCACTTTCAGGATTGGTGAAGTTCTTTAAAGAAGACCCGAATGTTATTCACTACTAGGTGCATACCCTATGAAATATCTATGAAGATGCTATGAAATCTGAAAGACTACTATGAAATATTTCATA
>JAOBAY020089362.1:0-10217 GCA_025331085.2 Zoanthus sociatus
CTCCCGTACTTACCCCTGAACCGGCTATCTGCTTTGGCTAGAACTTATAAGTAGCTGTTTTGATGTAGTAGAACTCCCGTACTTACCCCTGAACCGGCTATCTGCTTTGGCTAGAACTTATAAGTAGCTGTTTTGATGTAGTAGAACTCCAGTACTTACCCCTGAACCAGCTATTTGCTTTGACTAGAACTTACAAGTAGCTGGGTTTTTTTTACATATCTCAAGGAAATAAAACCAATGATAATAACGGCAAATGACACTGACGATTTTGTCAACGCTATCGCTTGTCATATCTGTGGTCAACCTCTTTTCAATGACCGGGTCCGAGACCATTGTCATGTCACTGGTAAATACAGAGGTGCTGCTCATAATTACTGTAATTTACATTTCAAGCTACCTAAATTTTTTCCAGCTTTTTGTCATAACATGTCTGGCTATGATGCTCATTTATTAATTAGAGCTCTGGCACGTGAAGAAGGTAAGAGCAATTGCATTGCACAAAACGCTGAAAAATTTATCTCCTTAATCAAAACTTTCAAAGCTTATGAATACAACGAAAAGATGGTAAGATCCAAGATGTTAATAAATCTATTCGCTTCGTAGATAGTTTTAGATTTATGAGCATATGAGCGACGAGGATTATGCTCATATGCAAAACGTTAATTCTGTTTGGAACATGAAAACGTTTCGTGAATATCATGACTTATACATGAAAGCTGACATCTTTCAACTAGCTAATGTAATGGTCAATTTTTGTAATGTTTGTCATGAAAACTTTGGACTCGATCCTTCGTGGTACTATACAGCTCCGGGACTTTCTTGGGATGCTTGTCTCAAAATTTCTGGACAAACATTAATGCCTCTTCCAGACCTGGATATGGTACATATGATTGAGAAGGGAATTAGAGGAGGTGTATCTATGGCTGTTACTCGTTATGCTGAAGCTAATAATAAGTATATGAAGAACTTTGACCCAAAATTACTCAGTACATTTCTGGCATACTTTGATGCAACGGACGGTTTTAGATGGTTAAGCGCGGAAGCATTATCCACCACATGTAGTCAGAAGATTTGGCGTTGCACCCCAGGATTTTACGAAGTGGATATGATTGTCCCAAACCATGACTATTTCAACGACTTCCCGCTAGCTCCTGAAAGACGGATGATTCACAAAGTTGAGAAACTTATTACTTCTCTATAGATGATAAAGAGAAGTATGTCATCCATCACGAAGCTCTAAAATTCCTGGATGATATGGGTTATGAAATAACCAAAGTGCATCGAGTGATCACATTTAACGAATCTACCTGGATGACGCCTTATGTTGAACTGTGCACCAAGCTACGAGCTAATGCAAAGAATGATTTTGAAAAAGATTTTTTCAAACTTTTGACTAATTCTGTATTTGGAAAGACAAAGGGGAACGTTTGCAAACATGTAAACGACACCAAAAGTGCACGAAAATTATTTTGCAATCCTGCGCTGCAAAGAGTCCAAGAATTTCCTGAAACTGATATGCTCGGTGTGCATTTGAAAAAAGACAACTGTTGTACATAAAAAGCCAATCTACTTAGGTATATCAATTCTTGATCTTTCTAAAATATGGATGTACAATTTTTTTTTACAATTATCTTAAGCCTAAATATGGTAACAAGATGTCGCTTGTTTACACCGACACCGATTCATTAATTCTTAAAATACAAACTGAAGATTTATATCCTGCTGATGAACAGTAACTATTTTGTTATTTAATGTTTTTTTTTAGCAATATTCTTGTTATGTCTGTTCAGATTCGGAAATATCAAGACATCAAAAACGATGTCCCAAAATGGTTTGATACAAGCGAATTCGCAGCAGATCATCCATTAGGTCTTCCATCTGGATTGAATAAGAAGGTTCCTGGGCTATTCAAGGATGAATGTCATGGAAGCCAAGTTGCTAAAGTTGTAGCTTTATCAGCCAAACAATATACTGTTATTATGGATGATAAAAATAGCGGTGTCAAAGGAACTGTTTTGGAAAAACATCCAGCTGGTAAAAATTATGACGTTATCTAAAAGAGCAAAGGCATCAAAAGCAATGTTGTTAAAAATGTTATGAAGTCTACTGATTATGAACATTGTTATGTAAATCAAACACATATGCATCATAAGATGAATGTAATTCGGTCTCGTAAACATATTATTTATACTGAAACGGTTCATAAAAAGTCTCATCTAAAGGTGACAAACGGATTATGATACCTAACAGTCATCAAACCTATGCCATCGGTAATTGGAGAACAAAACTATAATTTATTCAACATCCTGGGGACACATATGCGCATCATGTCTGTCTGATGGTGCTGCGAAGCAATTGCACCTTATTTACTCATTTTATGTTTCTCTTGTCATTGTCTGACATACTCCGGAGGCTCTTCAGTGTCTTGAGGTACATACTGAAGTTCTTCTCTGACAAATGATCTAGTAGGTCCGTCAACAAGATAACATAAAACTGGTTGATTTGGAGATATCAAAGACCTTGATATCTTAGATGTTTTCAAACTCCATATTGGATCCGTTGCGCGACTGCGATCGCCTCCTTCATATTCTTGGTACATATAAATATCTTACTTTTATGCCAGGTGGAAGCCTTTCTTCATCATGTCCTATAGGCCTATCATATTCTGGTCGGTTAACATCAACTTTTTTCATCTTAATAGCCTCTGCTGGGTCTTTACCAGTAATCCTCTTCGTTTCATTAATCATACTTTTCAAAACGCCTCTTAATCTCTGAACTCAAACCCGGCTTCTTTCACCTCTATCCATCAACATTTCTTGACCATACTGATGGCTAAATAATTTCTCAGACAATGTCTTATTTGATCTTTCAACCAATGCTTGTGCCCTATGATTCTTGGCGTCGCTGCGCTTTCTTCGTACGTTATGTTTGTCCATCAGCCATGTCACACTTCCCTTAAATTCTGATCCAGGATCAACCTTTAACGTACCTGGCCACTTCATGCTTGGTGGTAAAACGCTACAGGATATTAATCGTTATGATCTACTAAAGACATAAGATGATCTATTTTTGACAAAAGAAAAACAAGAAGACCGGTTGACACATGGCATCTCTTTGCTCAATATGCGCAAGCTTAGAACCAATGCTGGTGACAAAGTTACTTTAGATGCAGCCGAAGTTGCTCTCGCAGCCATCCATAATACAAAATACAGAATCTCTCTTGATGATCCAATCATCTCGGATCATGGTGTCTTATATCCGAAGGTGCTTGCACAAGATCTTGAATCCCAATTAACGCTTGCTCCAGTATCTGACGTCGTTTCATATGGAAGTGTTGTCAAAACACAAAATTACACTTTAACAAACATTGAACTTTAATACAAATGCATATATTTAAATTACTTGGCTGGCCTTGCTCGTGCTGCATATCAAACTGGTAAAGGATTTTTCTATGAGAAGATTCTTCTACATAAAGAAGAACGAAGTGCAAAGAAGGTTCATTTTGAGCATCCTAGAAATCTTCCTGTAATTTACGAAGTAGATCACTGGCTAGAGTATTTGTCTGCCGATCTGCTGACGAGAATTTGTGGCGACTGCGCGTCCAGAACGAAAAATATTTTGCTTCGCGTGGAGTTGAGTTTGAAACCGAGTTTCCTTCCTTCACTTCGTTCTTACTAGGAAGAAACCTTGACCCGAAAACCTTGTTTAATGTCTCGCCAGATGCTTTAATTGCACTGACAACAAACAAGCAAACACACATTCGAGGTAAGAATACTTTATTTCAGTCTTTTGTAAAACAATTTTTCAATTTATTTTTAGAAAATTATTTTCCCATACAAAGTGTTTATAACCGTCATAATAATTTCAAACTTTACACATAATTAGCTTGGGCTGCCTATGGGTGAAGTAGGTGGTTGCTGTAGTGCAGAAGTTTGTGAGTTTAAGCAATCATTGACTGTGGTTTTAGAGTCTGGAAAAGTGGAGGGCTATGTAGGTTGAGAAGAATCTTCTATTAAGTCCTTTGCGGTTCTGGAGGGAGCATAACCGACAGTGCGTGTGAGTGTCCGATGGTTCGGCTGAGGTTTATCTGTAAGAGATGTTGCGTGTTTGTGGTGAGGAGTAATGCTGGAGACGTTAGGTGGGGCAGGTTTAATCTGGACCTGATTTCGTCTAATTGGTCTGGCGGCTGTGTTGATGATGTAAAAACGAGGGCCTGTAGAGTTGACAATCTTTCCGGGTATTCAGGTCTTGGATGTTGAGCCTGGTGGTGGTTTTGCATATACATAAGTGCCGGGTGGTAGTTCTGGCAAAGGTGAAAATGTTCTGCTACGACGGTTTTACGAGAAGGAATGCAGGGTTCCAACTTGTTGTGGTAGATTACTGCAGAATGTTCGACCGTATAAGCGTTGAACTGGCGAGAAGGTGTGCCCTGCATGCGGTGTGTTGCGAGCGGAGAGAAGGGCTAAGTCCACGTCCTCAGCAGTAAGGAGAATGTGTTTGGCTGATTAACTGCTGTTCCGCTCTTCCCTTTGTGACCAATAAGGTGAAGAGGTAATGTAATGGAACTTATACTTTTGAGAGAATTTCTTGAACAAATCAGAGATAAATTGTGCTCCATTGTCAGTGATCAGAGTATGCGGGACTCCGTGTCGTGCAAAGTGTTGCTTTGTGGCCTGAATCACAGAAGAGAATTGAATGTCAGGGAGTCGATCTAACTTATAAAAATCACTGAAGTGGTATACCGTGACCAAGTAGGGTAATGTATTGAGCTCAGGTAGGGTAGCTTTCGGATAGGGTTGTAGAGGCTCATGTTGATTTTGGCAAGTGTATTGTGCACAAGTTAGGCAACTTTTGCACATCTCCGAGACTTGATTGTTGATGATCTAGCCCAGAACACACAGTTTCGTGCATGACGAAGGGTGAATTCTAGACCTCGATGTGTAACATGTAACCGCTGTGGTATTTCCTGCCGTAACAATGATGCGATAATAACCCGATCAAGATTGACCCTCGTGTGAGGTGAGTTCATGGCAAAATTCCCAGTAGGGCTGTGCTAGGGGAGGAACACGAGACTTGTTATGAGGCCAACATGACTGAATGAGTGAAGATAATAACATTAGCTCGAGTTCGGAGCTTGTAGCAGTTCTTATATCTTGCAAGGTGGCATCCTGAAGAGGAGAGAAATCGGGTTTAGTTGTTTCAAGTTCTACACGAAACACTAGCTCATCCCTCAATTGCTTGTGAGACGATGTAGGTTGCGGACCTATAGAGAGGGTGTCAGCAATGAGTAAAGATGATCCTTTGCGATATTCTTATTTGAAAGTGTAACGCTGCAGGAAAGCATCATGGACTGGAGGCGGCGCGGTGCAGGAGCTAGAGGTCGTTTGAAGATTATTTCAAGGGGCTTGTGATCACTGTGAACAGTCGTTCTTACCAAATAAGAGTTGATCAAATTTGTGAAATGCTTGAACGATTGCCAGGGTTTCTTTTTCTATTTGTGCGTAACACTGTTTTTGGGAGAGAGCTAGAACTGTATGCAACATGTTACCAAAGATTGTCATCAAAGCCAGTAGTTGACATTGCAGGCTGTAGCAAAGTGGAACCAAGTTCATATTTGGAGGCATCAACCTGGAGAACAACTGGTGCGTGGACATCAAGATATTGGAGGCAAGGAGCCTTGGACATTAATTCTTTGGCTTTTGTAAATGCCTCAGTGTGCTGTTCAGCCCACAAAAACTCTTACTGGATATATATGAGTAATCTCTCGAAGTGGACGGACAACGTCACTGAAATGAGGACAAAATTTTGATAGGTACCGTATGTGACTGTTCCTAAGAAACGACGAGTGGCCACCTTGTCACAAGGCTGTGGCATATTGAGGACTGCATTAACTATTTCAGAACTTGGCTGAAGCCTTCTTGGGTGAGGACATGTCCCATGAAAGGAGCTGTGCATGTGTTAAATTTTACCTTGTTTGGGTTGAGTTTGAGATTGTGATGAGACAGACGATTTAAAAGCTCTAGTACTGTGAGGTCATGATCTACTTCAGCAGCAGCATTGGATGAACACCGCCCCATTACAATGATAACATCAGCAATATTCACAGAACATTCTATACCACAAAGTGCGTTATGCATCGGGCGTTGAAATTTTTCGGGGACTGAAATAATGCCAAAGGGGAGCCTTGTCAAACGAAACCGTCCCCAAGGGGTGTGTATTGTCAACATAGAGGATGCCTCAGTTAACTTAATTGTTTGGGATGCATCCTGTAAGTCAAATGTGGAAATGACTTTTACGTTGTTAAAACAGTGGATGTTTTCCTCCAGAGTAGGAATAGGATAAACTGCTCTTATAATAGCCTTGTTAAAAGTTTGTGACGGGTCTAAACAAATATGGATCTTTGCGGGTTTCTTTGGAGTAGCTGCACGTTCACCAACTACCATATTTGTATACCAGGGGGTGGGCTTATTCACTTTAACTAACTGGCCTGTTTTAATGAGCTTATCTAAAGCTTGCTTAATTATCGGGAGTTTAGGTGCAGCATAACTGTGTTGGGGAGCTTGTATGGGCTCAAAGTTAAAGTCAATGGCTCGCTAAATTCCCCCATTCCCTTAAATTAAGTGAGGATAAGCTAGTTTGATAGAGTCAAATGTTAACTAATCCAAGGGGGGAAGCCTGGCTGTCTGGATTTGATGAGCATTGTCAACATTAAAGTTGAGAATCCCCATTCGTTTACTATCTGATGGGCGAAGTAAAGGTGGAAAGTAGCGGTCTGCTGTATGACTTGGGCCACAATCTCATAGGACCTGCAATGGCAATGTAAGGTTGTTTGGCCTTGAGTTGGTATCACTGATTTGAATAGTCAACAAGTCGTACTGCTGAGGGCTCAATTTTCACAGGTGAAATTTCGCTGAGATCACTAACATGAATAGTGTTACAAGAGCAACCGCAATCAACTTGGAAACGAAGGTACTTAGGTGGAAGTGATGAAGATGTTAACCTGAAGATCAGGTCAACAGAAATGTCTTTGGTTGCTGATTGTACATGAAGAACATCGTGTGTGACGAGGAACTAAGGGTCTGATGTTGGGTCTGGGGTAGACTCTGACACAATTTTGATAGACGCTGTTGAAGAGGAGAGGAACCAGTGACCTCGTATTCCACAGCCATGACAGATAGAATGGGCAGCAGGGCAATCTCGACGAGTTGAGTGCGAGGCATGGCCACACCACATGCAAGATGAGGACTGTTTAGAAATTGATTGTGACCTAGGTTGGTGAGAAGATAAACAACGGGTATTTTTTCTGTGGTTGTGACTCTGTGTGTTGCTGATTCCTCCAACTGCATGTTGTTTGGTAATTGCAGATTATGTTTTTAGTCCTGCTTCAAAGTTCAGGGCTTTAGGTACGACTTGTGGAGAGGTAAGTGTGACAAAATTCTCCGGAGAAATAACATCACTGCAGTGTAGCAATGTAGCAGTGTTGTAATGTAGCAGTGTAGCAATGTAGCAGTGTAGCAGTGTTAGCAATGTAGCAGTATAGCAATGTAGCAGTGTTGTAATGTAGCAGTGCAGCAATGTAACAATGTAGCAGTGTAGCAATGTAGCAGTGTAGCAATGTAGCAGTGTTGTAATGTAGCAAAGTAGCAATGTAGCAGTGTAGCAGTGTAGCAATGCAGCAGTGTAGCAATGTAGCAGTGTTGTAATGTAGCAGTGTAGCAATGTAGCAGTGTGGCAATGTAGCAGTGTAGCAATGTAGCAGTGTTGTAATGTAGCAGTGTAGCAGTGTAGCAGTGTAGCAATGTAGCAGTGTAGCAATGTAGCAGTGTAGCAATGTAGCAGTGTTGCAATGTAGCAGTGTAGCAATGTAGCAGTGTGGCAATGTAGCAGTGTAGCAATGTAGCAGTGTAGCAATGTAGCAGTGTAGCAACGTAGCAGTGTTGTAATGTAGCAGTGTAGCAATGTAGCAGTGTTGTAATGTAGCAGTGTAGCAATGTAGCAGTGTTGTAATGTAGCAAAGTAGCAATGTAACAGTGTAACTATGTAGCAGTGTAGCAAAGTAGCAGTGTAGCAACGTAGAAGTGCAGCAACGTAGCAGTGTTCAAAGCAATGTACATAGTAGTGTAGCAAAGTAGCAGTGTAGCAACGTAGCAGTGTAGCAACGTAGCAGTGTTTAAAGCAATGTAGTAGTGTAGCAATAAAGCAGTGTAGCAGTGTAGCTGTGATATTAAGGTGTGCTTAAATAATTATTGGGGCTAGTATGGACTGTTTAATGATTAAAAAATTAGGCTTTAGCTTAAATTGCACTTGGTTATATCAAACACATAAAACTGAAGACAAATAAGCAATTCATGACAGCAATTAAAAACGAGGGCTACCATTCTGTTTTCGAAATTAATGCATTGGCTGCTTTTGAATTACAGTGTGATTAGGAAAACCTTGAACACCTAAAATATGTCAGCAATTTTTATTATCTTCTAACCAATCAAGTTCAGGATTTCGTACGCCAAAAATGCAAACAGAAGATCGTTCTAAGTCAGGCTTGATGAAATCAAAATAAGTTCAAAATTTGCTATAAACGATGTTGGAAAGTAAGAAGCAATATTTCCTTGATTAAAAAAATTGTTTTTCAAGCCGTTTTGTTTTAAGTTTATATCAATGGCGCAAACTACTTTTCAAGCGCTCATGTAATGCAGTGGCGAATTTAGGAAGGGGGACACTTTAGCCATGTACTTTTTTCCTTTTTAGTAGCCCAGTTTAGGAAAACATTGTTTTTTAATCCTGAAGTTTCCTGATGTTTTGTAGCAGCTGTTAAAAGTATTCATAAAACGTTTCGTTTCTTATGAAGTTCGGGGACGCGGTCTAAAACTAGAATTTGGAAGTTGCCCTCCTCCCTTTTTCATAATTTCATCCAGGATCCCCTCATGCGCTGCTAAGTATTATAAGTGTTTTCTTTTTAAATTTTTACGGATGAGTGTAAACGAACGCATAAGATAATTTTCACGTTTGAAAAATAACTTTTTAATCTGCGCACAGCCATGTAATATCTTTTTTTATAGCCCTCACTTCATAAGCGAGGGTTAAAAAAAGCCTTTAACAATAATATGATCATTAGTCAATGGTAAATACGCAATAAGTATGGTTTTCACGTTCTATTTTATTAATGTTCTGTTTATGTTTTAATTGCTAAGTCAGCTACATTCGTTATTCATTGGTTAAGAGAGGGTGGGTGTTTAGAATGAGAAGTAAAGTTTGTAATACTGGAAGTATCCAATAGATAGTGAAATGCTCGGAGGTTTTAAGTAAGAACAAAATTTTAGAGCAAGTGAGAAGCGTAAGCACTTTTGCAGCTCCGATAACTTTAATCAATGTATTCAAACGGTTTCATTCTACTACCAAAAGCAATGCGGTACTTTCCAATAAGGCTGTAATCCAAAAGAACTAAGTAAAGCAAGAGAATTCCATGAAAAGAACGCGATCGCGAAGGAGAGTTATTCTGGTCTATCGTTGCTCATGGTCCCGGGCTCCTCCCAGGCTCCTTTTCCGTTGTTTATAGAAGGCCCATTGAGCCCCTGAAATCCTAGGAGATCTTTCGAGCCAAACCAAAAAAAGTTCTGGCGTCCTACGAAATAGCGCCGCGCATGAGCGACAGCTATCTACGGTTGAAGTTTCTGGCTTAATCCGAGCTCCTATTCATATTAGTTCACTGATAAATTAATTTCAACGTGCTTTTTCAGTTACTTATTTTATTTTACTTTTGTTATTGTTGTTTTAACAGCTTACCAAGTTATTTAGCTCTGCGATTGTAAACGACCGCGATTTCTGGTCGAAAAAATGATAAACCCCAGTTATGATATTCGGAAATTTGTTTTAAATTAAAGTCGTATGTTTACACCAAACGGGAACGTGAGTCAGATAACATATGTCAGATAACATATGTATGTCTCGCTATAAACCTTTGTCACTCTTGTTTGAGTCAGTTAAAAATCAATACCACGGTGGAATTCCAGAGTGCATGCTTACAGCAATATCTGCCCACAGAAAAAATGGACCTAGTTCAAATAATGAACATGGAGTTTATCTAAACTGTCACGACATACATTTATAATGTTAACAGAAGTACCAGAAATGATTTCCAAATTCGATACTAACTATAAACTTGACTACAGCCCATGCTACAGTGATACTATGCCTCACCATCAAGAACCTGTGTCCTTTAT
>JAOBAY020089372.1:0-10217 GCA_025331085.2 Zoanthus sociatus
TTTTCCCGGAAAAAGTTTAAACAAACAAATTTTTAAAATTTTAATTTTTTCTTTTTTTTTTTAATTATATTTAAAAAAAAAAAAAAAAAAAAAAAAAAAAAAAAAAATGACGAGGCGGCTTTTTTGCAATCTGGGCGCTGATGAGAAACCGGGAATTTATTTTATTTGGCCTTATGCGTCATTTTTGTTCACTGAACCAAGCTCAGAGGAATTCAAATTCATAAAATTTTCTTTATGCTATTCATACAAAGAAAAATATATTGGATGAAAACAACTCCAATAAAAATGATTCTAAAAATTAACTAAGATTAATTAAAATTATTAGAAGCTGATGCCCGAAATATTTTAAAGATAACCTTTTCCAAGTAACAAGCTTCTTTAACAAAACAAAAATCTCCAAGAAGAAACAAAACTTCAAATTTGCGTTGCTACATATTCTTTATTCTTTTGGATTTCTGTACAAAGCGACATTCTCTGCTGTACACGGGAATTTTGCTATAGCTACCATTAGGAAGTAACTAATTGCCATTGCTCTTAATTCGTTTTCTATTTTTGTTTCGCTACGAATTGTTTTTCTTCTTAAAGCAATTTTTATAAAGGCAAACAAAATATGATAGCCTTAATTGCGACCATATGTAAGAACTTCATACATGAGAATCACGTGACACGGAAGTGTTAATCAACAGTTATGTTACTAAAGCGGTTAGCACTTCCATGTCACTGGGTTCTAAGGAAAAAGTTTGTACATATCACTTTAAAATTCTTTACGTTTATTCATCCCAAAATTTTATCCAAAATTGGTCTCCAAAAGATTAAAAGAACAAGTTATATACTTCACAGTGGTGGATTTAAGGGGGGTACCAAAAGGGAATCCCCCCCCCCTCCCCTTCCCTCTCCATTTTTTGAAGCACTGATTTTTTTCAACTTATTTTAACAAACTTACACTGTAGCCATGTTAACTTTTCGTTTTAGCTCAGTCTAGGCAGGCAGAATATTTTGTTCTGTTGTGATTCTAAACAAGGTGTATTGGATCAGCGGTTTCAAAGCGTTCACGGAGGCGTATGTTTGTACGTAAAATCTTCCATCAAGTGCTCGATCTTATGCGATTTCGCCGATATGGATTATGAAATTCTTTGGACAGATGTCAGACCAAGGCGTTTGCCGCGGGGATTTTCTAACATTATAGTAAGCGTGGTTTATCAACCTCCCGACGCCAATGACCTATAACCAAGAGGGACTATCTTCTCTCATGTCTAGAGTCCTTGGAGGAGAGATACCCTAACTGTGCTTTTGTTTTGGATGCGGATTTCAACAGGTCGCTCCTACCCTTATTCATTCAGCTGTGAAGGCCTTTCATCTCAAACCTGTTGTTAACTTCCCGACAAGGGGCCTATAGAACTCTCGACCAAATCTTCACTAATATCTCTGAATAATTTTTAACCTCTCGCAGTTTACCCCCCTTCGGTTTGTCCGACCATCGAACCGTTTTTATGGGGTCGGGCCTCCGTCATAATACAAAGCCTAAACGCAAAATCATCAAATCCAGAGACAAGGGTATAAGTAACATCGAAGCTGTTGGTCGATTTCTTTTTAATGTGCCCTGGTCTAATCTGTTGTCATCCGACTTGTCATGTGACGAAAGCTGACTCAAATCATCAACTGCTGGCAAGATATTATCATGCCCGTGCGTTCCATCAAGGTTCACGAGTCGGATCGACCTTGGTTAACCTCAGTTCAAGCGACTTATTGCCCGTCATCACAAAACGTTTGCTTCCGGGAATAAGCCCCTCTATAATATTCTGAGAAACAAGGTTAACCGCCAAGGTAAACGGTACCGCAGCGTCTACTATGAGAACAAAGTTAAGAATCTGCAGGACTCTAAACCATGTGATTGGAAGCGTGAAGTTAAGCAGCTTTCCGGCTCCACTAAAATAATTGGGCGTGATCTGAAAACCTTCCTACACCCAGACCTTGTCTGTGATGAGGCTGTCCTCGCTGAAAAAGTCAACCAGGCTTTGTCAGTATTATGAAAGACTACCCACCTTTGTCAGATAGTGAACGTGTCACAACGGATAACGATCAGCCAGCATGTCACTGAATTATCAGTTGCTACAAGACTTCAAGAGATCAGTATCTCCCGTGCTGGCGGCCCAGACAATCTCCCACATTGGGTGTTGAAAGAATATGCAGTCATTTTGGCTGCGCCCATCGCCGATATTTTAAACACATCCTTTTCTGAATGCAAAGTCCCCGCGCATGGAAGCTTGCTGATATCCCTCCGTTAATTAAGACATCTATATCTACTGTTAGTGACTTTAATAAAGATCTCAGACCTATTTCGCTGACGTCTACCTTGTTAAAAGCTGGAGAGAGTTTCACCATCGATAAGGCATTGAAGCCTGTGGTGCTTCCTGATATGACTTGATATTACTATGTAGGGCTTTTGCACTACATTTGCGCTGGCTGCTTGCTACAGACGGCACTGGGTCAATTGCCGGTAAGGACTGCCCTTCTGGACTTCCGGAAGGCCTTTGACTTCTTCGATCACCATGTTCTGGTTGCCAAACTACTAAATCTTGGTGTCAAACCTATCGTCGTGAACTGGATCATTGATTTTTTGAAGGATTGACAGCAGAGGCTAAAACTCATCGATGCTTTATCCGAATGGCTTAAAGTCCCTGCAGGAGTTCCTCAGGGAAAGCGTTTTGGCCCTTGGCTGTTCCTTGTTTTGATTAATAATCTCCAACTTCCATAAGGGTCCCTGATGTGGAAGTTCCAGAACGATACAACTGTATCTGAAGCAGTACTTCCATCCAAGCTAAGTTGTCTTCAGCAAGCGGTTGACCACATCTACACCTGATCTAAGGATTGTCGTCTTCAGCTAAACTCGATTAAATGTAAGGAGAACAAGATATGCTTCAAGAGGACTCCCCGTCCTACCCTAATGTACAGCTACATGGAGTTGAGTTTGATGGAGTGTCGTCCGCTAAATATCTTGGCGTGACTATTAGTAACAATCTTAAATGGAATGAACACGTATAGAAACAACTAGCACCAAAGCCGCTAAACGCCTTCATCTCTTAAGGTAGTTAAAGCGTGCTGCACTTAAATGTGACTATTTAGTGAAATTTATAACTGCTGTGTCGTTAGGTCTGTCCTAGAATATGTTTGTCAAGCTTTTCATGGCAGTCTCCCTAATTATTTATCAGAAGAAATCGAACGCATACAGCGTCGTACCTTAGCTAGAGCTGGTCTTCCAACTCTTTACGCTAGAAGAGAATTGTTATGCTTAGATTTGTTTTAATAATATTACTAAAGCCCCGAAACGTAAGTTAAATAAATTACTTCCACCTAAGGTACAGCAAAACAGAGAGCTGAGGTCTTAGAGGGTTTTTAATACTCCTATTTGTAAAACATATCGTTATAGAAACAGTTTTATTATTAGCCATTGCTTGTAATTTTAATTTTTTAACCTTAGTTTTTACTTTAATTAGTTTTAATATATTTAGCTTCAACACAAAAACATTGTATTGAACTATTTTCACATAATTCAGTCACAAGACTGCGATGTGAATAATTTTTTAATAAACAATATTACTACTACTACAAATATTAAGTCCCTGATAGGGCTTTCAAGACATCTTCTTCCTTATCTTCAATACATTCACAAAACTCTGTCTTCGGTAAGGTGCACAACTTCTCATAAATGTTAGTAAGTACAGCCCTGCCCCTCAAACAAGACATGTGTTCGCCAATTTGAAGAATTAACGCCAGAATAAGTTAGACAACACTTTACTTATATTATTCTGTGTATTGGGCGGACGTGGTTTGCCCAGTTGGCAAGATCTCTGGTTTCCAACCACAAGGTTTCAAGTTGTTGATTCCGGCAGTTTGCCGAGGATCGGTTTAGCTGTCAGTCAGTATGTTTTGGCATTTTTGCTTGGCATGTGCATTCGTTAGATAATAGTCATGAACACATATATGTTTACTAGTACTAATTACACGCTTTTTTTTATAAGAACCAATAAATTTTACCGAGGCTTAAATATTCTTAATTTTTGGTTATTTCAGTGAGCGGTTTGAAATGATGAGAAATCAAAACAAAACAAAAAAAGACTAGACATTGAAAAACAACGCTGATCGTCTGTATTTTGAGGAGATCTCAGATCTGTACATTGGCAAGCTAATTATAAAAGCTAAGCTAAATCCTTTACGAGCCTAGTGGCCCATGGATGCCGGCGCTTATCTCCGGTTTTTGTAGTGTTAAGCGGATGAGAGTCTTTGACTCCCCCTGGATGGGATACTAATCCATCGCAGGTTAACTCCCAGCAGATGCTGTTACTCATATATTTACCCCGGAAGGATGGATAGCTGAGTTGGCTTAGGCGGAAAAGAAGGTTGGAAAGCAGAGATCTCACCAACTGCGCCAACCACGTTCGCCCTAAGCTAATTATATCATTTTAAAAATATCAATAATTGCTTCGCTTTGTAACTTTCGAAAGGCGACTTTGACACTGCTTTGAACGTAAAAGTTCCAATAATAAGCTTTAATTCAAAATTTTTTAGATGAGATTAAAAGTCAGTACCTAGATTTTACGAAACCCCACTTTTGCGAATATTTTCGGTCGTCGTCGAGACGGTAGTTCAGGAAAGAAACGCGCTACCTAATGTGTCTGTTAAAGGGCCACGCTCAACCAAAAGGCATTGCGCACCTTTGTTGTTGTTGTTATCCGGGCTCTTCAAAAGACGTTTGTCAGAGTCAAGAACATGTGTGCAAAGATGTGACAGCACTGGAAGTTGTGGAAGTTTTTTAACGAATGGATTAAGGATATGTGGGACAACTTTCTGTTAATCGCTACGGATTCCTTATAGCTTTTTAAGTCCTTTCAATTAATGGCAATATAGCGGGGATTTCTAGAGAACTTGAGAGAGTGGTAAGTTTTTGTAAAAACCTACGTTTCAAACACTTTGGCGATCTGATTTCATTTATATTCTTTTACCAAAAGTTAAGCTTCAGTCTTCATATGAATAAAGCATGTTTTAAAAATTTTTTGTCATTTCGTTATTATTACAGACCTAGCCTTCCAATGCAAAACTGGACGTTCTCAAAAAACAGGCCGATATCGCTGTTGCGTTTGTCGAGATGCTGGGTTAAGGCGTACTGTTGCTTGCAAATGCGGTAGCACGGCAAATCCCTAAAAACACTAGCAAATGAGGAAATGACCGATGCAGCAAACCTTCATGAATAGCCCATAAGGTTTCTTAGAAAGGCATCATTTTTTGATGTTGATGATTTTCTTATTCAATTAGTTTACGGCGCAGTGTGTAGCTCAGATTTAGAACGGAAAGGTTTAATTTGACATCTTTCCTTGCTAGTTTTTGATGCGATTCATTTTCTAAGCTTTTAACACACAATTTTCAACTGTCGTTTCAATATGATACGGAAAAAAACCCTCTAGAAATATCTGGAAATCTAGCACGTTCTCTAGACGCATGTGTTTGTTTACGTTTTGCGAGAAACTCCGCCCAGTTTCCAGAATGTTTCAGATAACTCCACTAAGAGTAAAAATACTCTCAATTCTATTTTAGTGCCAGTTGAGTTTTGTTGATCAAGCTGTCAGAGAGAATATCTATATATAAGCGGACGCTGACGAAAAGCCTCAGAAGCCCAAGAGAATTGTTATCATGCAGAGAGAGAAGAAGCGGATAATAATTGTACGGCATAAGAAGACCTTTGGTAGCAAAATACCTGTGTTATTGAATCACGTATATTGAACAATTAATTCACGGATTTGAACTGTTGCTTAATTTCCTGTACCAAACATTGTTAAATTCTATTAATCGTTGGATTTACATTGATAAATAACTATTTTGGAATCTTTTTGTTTGGATATCTTTGACCCAAGATAACGTCAAGAAGATGACGTGGAAATGGTCTACACAATAGAGACCATCGACAACAAAGTCGCCCCCACCGAAGGCGGTTCCTTAGCAAAAGAGTCAGCAAAGGATCCTATATTAGCTAACGTGCTAAGATACACTCGTGAAGGCTGGCCACCTAAGAAGGGTGATGAAGGTTCAGAAATGCGCCGTTACAGAGAACTGGCTGGATCATTGGCTATTTGCAATGGATGCCTAGTCCATGGATCAAGAGTGGTTATCCCAACCAGCATGCGACGACAGGTTCTAGAGATGTTGCACCTAGGACACTTTGGTGTGCAGCGCATGAAGCAGCTTGCTCGTACTGCTGTCTATTGGCCTAACATCGATGATGACATTGCGGCAACGTGCCGACATTGTGTGCTATGCGGTGAACACCAGAACAAACCTGCCAAACCGGCTATTCATTCATGGATGCTTCCCGAACAGCCTTGGAGTAGGATACATCTCGACCATGCCATCAACTTCATGGGCATAAACTGGTTGCTGATCACAGATGCTTACTCTAAGTACCCCTGTATTCATCCTACTTAGTCAGTATCAGCCAAAGCCACCATGGATCTGCTTGAACAAGAAAATTTCTGATGTAATTCAGGTGCACTCCTAACTCAAGCGAATACTCGCCGAGTGAGCTGCTAAACTCACGCCAGATCAGGTCAAAACTGGGCACACTGTTGCCCTCACCAGCCCACAAAGCTCAAGGGAGACAGTTAAAGCAAGCCCCCAAGTCACAACAGGAAGAAAAGGTGTCGAACGTAACCAGGCACTACCAGGTTTGAGACCCTGTCTACACTTTGTACTTTCGACCACGAAGGGATCAACAAGGTCGTTGGGTTCCAGCAGTGATCACAAAGCGTAAAGGCTCCCGCACTTTTAATGTCAGAGTGCAACCCAAAGGTCCAACTTGGAGAAGACACTTAGAGCAACTGCAGCCACGCCACACACACTGTTATTTTCAGAGAGTTATTTCAACTCCGAAAAGTGGAGTTTAAAAATTAGGTAAAATACAACTCCTTTTTGTGGAGTTAATTTAACTATACCTTAAACTGGAGTCAAATCAACTATTCCAAGGAGAGTTAAAATTACCCTATATTAGAGTTAATATGACTCTATAGTAGAGATGTTTTTTTAACTCTAATTGTTGGAGTTAAATTTATCCCGTTGGTTGAATTTAACTCTTATAACAAGTTGCAGTTACTCCATTTGAAAAAGCAGCTCCTAATAATGGAGTTAAAAACTACTGTTATTTAAACTCTGGTGGATGGATATCATTTTAACAAATGAACTTCACAAGCACATAATTAAAGAAAAAAGACTTTATTTATCAATTCACCAAGTAATCATTTGCCACAGTAATGCAATGTGATATAATTAAAATAATAAAAATATAAAACGTCTATATAAAATAAATGGTATAAAACTTACATAACTTTATTTCTTTCAGTTGTATAAAAAACTTAAAACATATTTAACTGTTTCTTGACAGAAATATTTTGCAATTCCAAGTTAAGAACCTAAATCTTATGACCGTAACCTTGATATGGTTGGACAATTTCAATTCTTGAACAAAAATATATCGAGCAGGCGGAAACCCTCGACCGCATCTCGGGTTTTCACTGATCTGGGCTCTCGGAGTGTTATCCTATCAACTTGGTAGGGTGACCGTCCTACGAGGGCCTCTTTGTTTACTTAAGCCATGCATGTCCGCGCTCAAGCTAAGGTGACCCTAGAGGAAAAGCTCTCTCAAATTACATCAAATGAAGCCAAATGACGGCCGTGACTATGTTTTTGAGCTATATTAGCATTGATAACAATACGTCAAAGCAATGAAAAACCTCAGGCGAAAATGCTAAAGGGAGGTAAACTGAATATAGGCCAAAACAAAACGTCTGCCCGCCATTTTGCTATTTAAGAAGTTTAGCGACCGACCCTTGTCGAGTTTGCATGTAAAGGAGAGCTATGTTTTAACCCTAGCTTCTAGGAGGGTGACCATATCTCCATGTATATAAACAAGCCCTAATATGCACCGACTGGTATTAGGGGGAATTTTGTTCTCTAGTGATTGCTTCACACGATTAACTCAGTGGTTTTCTTCCAGGCCTGAATGTCGCAAGGGACTTAAAATATTCGACATCTGCTCCTGGGCCGGGTTGATCAAACGCTGCTTAAATAGTAACCCTGGGTTAAGCGAAAATTAAAGGAGTAATTTCTTTTATAAGAAATTTTAACGATTCTTTTAGAATACTGTTTGGGTTTTTAAACAATAAAACTTGTAAATAGCAAACTTACAGCTTAAATCCTTCCCTGAAAAATTGGAAACAAGAACAGGGGTGAAAAATTTAACAATAGACAAGTGCTAATCGGCTTTTGAACAAATGAACCCTGGACTAAATATTAAGCACTGATAGTGATACGTATCGCGTTATTTTGAACACCTTCTCGAGGTACAGCAAAAACTCAAGATAAAAAAATGTGAAAAACTGAGCATAATTTTTGAGCAATTTTCATTTTGAGTATAATACAGCTAAACAAAGGCAGTTTTTCCAGATTATAATTCTAGAATAATTTTAAATCCTCAAGTATAAGTAAAATTTAAACAGCAGTAGTTTAGTGACATTTTTCTTAATGTTTTTTTTAAAGAAAAAATTATATTTTCTAATTTCTTGGTTTTAGGAGATTTGCTTTTTATGTGCTTATTTTCTGTACGCAGATAAGTTAATTCACGTGCTCCTGCTTCACCAAATTCTGTGTGCAATTTCATGAAGAAAATTATTCCTAACTTAACAATGAAAAACGAACGATCTCGAGCTCAACCCATTCCTCAAGGTTAAAGAACCGAACGATTGTGACTGTATCTTCTAAATACCCTATTCAGTTCGTATAAAGTTGTATTTATTTCTACGTTATAGTTTTAGAAAGACCATGCATCAAACATTTAACACAAAATTGTATTAACTTCTGTGCGATCGACGTGTAGCCGCAGACTTAAAATTAGCCGCAAAATTGCATGCCCAAATCTGTTGCAGCTTCAGTGAAATGATTCAAGTACTGTATATACAGTACTGACCCCTATCCCTAATCAACGTTTTGCAATTGATTTCAATATTCCCAGTATTGTTAAGCCGCGCCATCAGAGACTGAGTTTAACCAGCAATCCGTAAGGTAGTGTACTGCCACGTTCCTTAGTAAACCATTCAATTTCTTGGTTGCTAAATCTGGGATCAATCTCGCTCGTGGCCCCAATCGTTTGAGGTCCAACGTTGTAGCTTTCGGGTCTGATACAAAGCTGTAATGCTACTTTGGCATTGTAAGTTTTGCCACTTGGACCGTCTTCGTACCTACATGTAAAGAATAAACACCATCGTAAGAGGTTGTCGTAATGAAGTTGTATCGAGCTCGAGATGGACAGAAAATAAGGGAAAATATAAGCCCTGTAATTATCTGTACATTTTGGTCAAAATATAATAGACTACGTCAAAAACCGAAAATATTAGCAAATTTGTAGCCCATAAAAATCTCAATAGTTTGAATTATTAGGAAAAGAAATTGCTACTATAGATGTCCATGGCTATATCAACTTGGAAACTTCGAGAACTCACTATTTTCATAGAAAAAAGTTTATCAATCTATGCAGCTCCTCTAAATCTTATAAATATAGTTTCTTTATCCGCACTACAATTCAAGCACGACAAAATAAAAATAAATAAATAAATTGTCTTGAATGTGAGTACAAGATCGAATCAAATCGATCATGTCTGACAAATGAACATTCAAAACAATGTAGAATCGGTATACAAAAAATACGCTTGCAGTAATGTGGAATCTATTTAAATGAAAGGCAAGAAAGATGGACCGACTTTGGTTATCAATGGGAAGGTGTAAGGGTGCACCATTAGAAATCTTGGGAAGGCGAAGACAACTCCCTAAAAACAATTCCTTCAAAGGAAAACTACAAATAACTAAAGAAATACTTTATTTATATAACGTCAATTGCGAAGGAAGTGGTTGCCCATTCTTCCTAGACAGTGGCTAATGTTTAATCGCTCGACGGGTCAGATCTTGGCATGAAAGTCGAACTTGTAGAGGGATGAAAACCGGAGTACCCGATCAAATCGGAGTCAGATCTCAGCCCACGTGCTGAGTCCAGGACTCGATCCCGGGTCGTAGTTAGACTGCGAGTAGTATCTTTCTTTGCTCATAATCAGTAGAATTTAAAAGTTCGAGCCGCAAAACTTCAAGCAAAAACCGTTTAGAAGCTGTTGACTGGTTGTATTGTC
>JAOBAY020089382.1:0-10217 GCA_025331085.2 Zoanthus sociatus
CTTATAATTACTAACGATTAATAGAACTTCGGAAACCTGTTGAAATCTCAGTATCTGTTTTAAAATTTTGATGAAAACGGTCAACAGGCAACATCGAGGTGTTTTTTTTAAGTTAGCTTCTTCAATTCTTTGTCTGGTAATACAATTTTCTACCGCAATGCTGTTAATTCAAATATTCTTTCGACTAAAAACTAAATTCATTATTATCAATAAGCTTCTTTTAAAATAATGTTCAAAGGTTTTGTTAACTAATTTTAAAAGAACTTAAAAAGCATCAATCTACCCAGAGGAACTAGATAAGCCTTTAAAAGACTGCTATAGGCTAACATTGCATAAGCTTTGTTTTTTTTATTTTCTAATTGACTTTAAAACACGTTTTGATGACATATTAGTTTTGTTGATCTACTTCTTAACACGCGTCTTGGGCATTTGAAAACAGCTTTGCAGATTTTGTAAGATATGCAAGTATCTCTTTGTACTTGAGGATGTAATTATAATTTTAATACGATCCAAAATACAAACTTTGACAGAAATCAACCGAATTTAACTGACTGCTTTTTTGAAATGCTAAGAACACTGACATCTATCCATGTCTTTTGAAAGATCTTTAATGCAGATTTTCAAACAAGCTTTGACGCAAAGTCTATTCAAAAAACTGCCCGGTGTAGCTACTGTAGCCGTTAGTTTGGTAATGGTAACTCACCTTGCATTTGCACGTGATACAAGGATTTCCCGCCAGTATCGGCAAATACACTGGTTGATTTTCTCTAGTACATCTTGCAATATTTCCTGTAAATGAACAAAATCCTTAACTTGTCAACAGTCCATTTGTTTTTGTAAATCTTGCTGTAAATTCCGCTTTTTTTAACATTTTAAAAACTGCCGTAGAATGGCGAAAGCAATATCTGAACTTCTAGATTGCGGTAACAGACCTTGCAACATCAATGAAGCTTGGTATTTTTTTGTTGAAAAACTTAGAATCATAAAACCAGCAAACATTATCACATAAACCAGCTTTGTAAACATCTTGCTTGGGAATAAATTCCAAAATCTGTACCCAAATGATTTTCTAATTGTTTTCTGCCGTTTTTAGCTGAGTTGATTTGTGTGGTCTTTCAGCGAGAATCTAGAGGAAATGCGTCGGTTTGTTTAAGTTTACTCCTTAAAGCGTGGTTGAGCGATGACAAAAGCCTTCAAAATTTTAGTAGAATGGGAGGAGAGATACATTTGATGGATGGTTTTTCCGCAATTGTAAGCATTTGTTTGGTATCAACGGAATACGCGGCGGACGTAACTCCTATATCTGAGGTCAAGTGAAACATATCTTAAAAGACAATCTGACAACAAGCAAGTCACTCCGCTTTCTGTTGACATGAATCTTTATATCAAAACCGTTTGTACACCTCTTGTTTTAACTCTTTCGATGATCAGGGTCAACTCGTAATTAGTCCTGCTCTGGATTGATAGAGCTGAAAGAATTTGTACAAAAATCACAATTTAAACTTTTGTTTTTCCGTAGTTTATTAAAATTAGGTGTCATTCATAATTGATTCAACTCAATATTTACCGACGGTGCAAATATTTTGGAACTGTTTTACAAGAATTTTACCTTTGAATTGCGTGCTCGTGAGTTTCAATTGTTTTTAAAATGCATCAATATAAGTAATCTTAAGCTGTTGTTTAGTTCTGCATACTAATTCTCCCAGGTGTCTGTTAGTTTCTTTAATAAACACCAATAACAAACAGACCCGACTCAAAGGCGCCTCGATCGTGCAATGAATGGACAAGCTGTTACCGTGATGCAAGTGTAAAGTGATTTGCTGCTATCCTTGTTCCAACATTTTAAATCATGGTCATATGGGACGATTCTCGAATCTTAGAAGGCTCTGGCTCTTTTTTTTTGTGAATTGCTGTTAACGTTTAACCAATCGCCGTTGAGGGAGGTTAAATCTTTCAAAGAAAGGTATTCCGAGGCAAGATTAATTAAACAAAAAAAATATCAGAAAAGAGTTTTGTATTTATTTCCGTGCTAAGTCACAATTAAAGAAGCGCCTTTCATCTCGAGAGTTCCGATCTTAAGGTGCTCGATCGCGTCGCCATCTAGGCGTGACAAAACTCCAAATAGTTTCTCAGTTCATAATCTCATTGGAGTCCTAACGATAATTACCGGCTCGTTGATTAGTTTTATCATCACAATAAAATCGAGTTGATCCTTTTTGAGTGTTTCCAACACTCTATCGGGAACGTTTAAAAAATGCCTCATACTTTTACTATTTAATCATTACGTAATGAGATAAAAGTAGTTTTAATGCCGCATTAACCGGTTAACCCTTGCCTTCTACTGTATTTCTAAAGGTCCATAATTCTAGTAAGGACGAGAAGCTATTATTTACATCTTCTGTGTATAAAGGTGCTTTTGGTTGTTAAATGATTTTAATTTAGAGAGTTGAACGATCACTCATTGATTGCAAAAAAAGTTAGATTAGGTTTAAAGCTAAAATAGAACGTGTCCATTTCATGAAACCTTTGTAAAAGGCATATAATTTTCACATATAAATTTAATTACTAGAATATAATTTGAATTAAGGACTACTTTACCAGGTAGCGACAGCAGGTAAATGAATTAAAATCAAAGCCTGTTCAAGACTCTATATTTAGAGTTAAGAGCGTTGTATCAACTTGTGTGCTTATTTTAAACGAGTCGAATTTTAAAATATAAAAATAAAAAATATTCAATTTGACGTAAAAGAGAAGTTTTCCATTTTTTCCAGTTTAAACATCAGGTTGTTTGTTGTTGCTTAGTGTATGTAAGAAAGGAAACAGTCATGAAATGAAACAGGACTGAAGCAGTTATGCAAAGCATTTTATATTGCGTTTTTGAACGTATTCCGGCGTTGATAAGTGGTTCCTTGGAAAAAACACAAAATTAGAACATTTTAGAACATTCAAAGCCTCTTCCGTGGTGCTGTGGGTAAGTGTTAATTGAAAAAGATTGTTTAATATCATCGTTAATGTTAAAGAATTAGAGAGTCTCGAAATTATAAAGCTTAAAAAATTCAAACTACATTACGATTCTGGTAAATAAAAAGACCTTACATTCCGTTTTATACCGTCATTTCTCAGAAAACAGTCTACAAGATTGTAAAAGTCTCAAACTTTGAAATCTAACACCCCGTCGTATTGGCCCGTACATTAAACAACCTCACGATTGATGACCATCCCTGTTTTTTAAAAATAGATAAAATTCACTATACTTTACAATGTAAAGCCAATTGTTTTTGGATTTTCATCGAGAGAATAACTACATCGCTTAAACTGAAGTTGTAAACCTTCAGAAGTATCGATATATTGATATATTTTTAGTTGCCGCTCACTACACACATATGTATTTGAAATCCATTAAAGTTTGTTTGTCGGCAATTTCATTGCATTAGCTTCGTTTTTGCGCTAATTTATTCGTTACATTATTTGATCTCTCTTTTATACAATTTTAATCCGATCCACAAAAGCATTAAACAATCAAGAGCTTATAAGTTGTAATGTCAATCACATAGACTGCTTAACAAGCCACAATACGAGTTAGTGCTAGTTGACTGCAATAATCCTGTAAAGCCGATAATCGGTACTAAACGACGTAATACTCTTAAATAGAGAGACGGGAAGGGGAAGGTAGTTTGGTCGGGCATCACAGTCATTTTTAAAATAGCTTGATCCGCTTTCTTGCTATCTAATATTGCTTTGTTATTTTTACTAATATTATCGGAATATCATCGCAGCTGGTGAGACCAGGCACATATGCTAAATTGGCCCCTTGTCCATGAATGACAAACTGTTAGCTGATAGAACTGATCGTGCTAAAGATTTTGTAAGATTCACAGTGCCAATAAACATCTCTTTGAAATTAGCAAGGTTTAAACCTTCTTAGCCCTTCATGATGAGCTCAGGCACCAGTAAATGAACATAATTACACAAAAAATAGCAATTTTATTGTCTTTTGCCGCGTGAAACCACCCATTAGAAAATTAGTTGAAGTATGGCGAGCACTGTCATGTGATAATCCTTTCTGTGACATAATAACTATATGTTATTTCCAGACTCCGGGGTTTTCTTTTGGAGCAAATGATAGTTTTAAGTTACCCAACCTTTACCTCTCAAAATCTCTATTTCTGGGGTTTTCCAGTGTAGATGAAGACCTTAACGCTACAGAAACCGGAGATAAGCACTGGCTCCATGGACCACCTGCCTCGTAAAGGATTTAATTTAATCATCATCATCATCATCATCATCATCAACACCATCATCATCACCATCATCATCATCATCATCATCACCATCATCATCATCATCATCATCACCATCATCACCATCATCATCATCACCATCATCATCATCATCATCATCATCACCATCATCAATCATCATCATCATCAATCATCATCATCATCATCACCATTATCAATCATCATCATCATCATCATCATCATCGTAATCATCATCATCATCATCATCATCATCATCGTAATCATCATCAACATCATCACCATCATCATTATCATAATCATCATCATCACCATTATCATCATCATCATCACCATCATCATTATCATGATCATCATGATCATCATCACCATCATCACCATCATAAGCACCATTATCATAATCATCATCATCATTTAATGTCCCTAGAATCCCACTCCTGAGGTTGGGTTGGAAATCAGGATGTTTGTTGAATAAAAAAGTATTCAAAAATTAAATAAGTAAAAAAACTAATTAAAGAAAATTGATCAAAATTTGCAGTTTATATGTAAGTTAGTACAGTACTGCAATGTCCACAATACTGTACATGTAAGTTGCAGTAACGTGTTGTTAACACTATATGACTTCATTTCCTATCAAAAAGCTATCAAAAAACAGAAAACATATGTTTTTAGTTATACTGTACATCTTTAATATTTCGTCATTTACAGTTTTTTTGGTTCCTATAAAATTATTTTACTCGATTTCAATTAAGCCATTTAAAGATTCTTACTTCATCACACTTTTGCAGATAATTCATGTATTGCATCTTACAATGTGCAGTGAACTCAGATTGCATATTAAAATAGTTAGAGGCTTTTAGTTCAATGTTTTGTTTACAAATACACACACTTGCCAGCAGCACAATAATCTTGAAAAGGTTCATAAAACACTCAGCATTGTCTAATCCTTAGATAAATATAGAAAACGTGCGTTTTGTTGTTTTCCACTATCCGCAGCATGTAGAATATATACTGTATTATAAAGCAAGTTAAGTGTAAAAGACGTGAATGAAACTGTGATAAAACACTCCAGACATTTTAGAACACTAAAGAAATATAGAAAACACCCATGGTAAAATTACCGTATTGGGGAGTACAATCATACAAACTAACCCTCACCCAGACCCTAAGTTATATTACAATAATATATACGATGAAACTGCATCCATAAATGGTACGCCCCAGTACGGAAGTTATCCCAAAATATTACACAAAAACATTATAAATATTAACTTAGGAGTGCAACAAAACGTTACCTCGAAATCGGAACTTGTTGCTTCCAATCTGCTCCCAATACGTCCGGGCAATGCCAGGTCGTGGTAGGAACATGTCTTTTGCGATGGAAAACCTCCATAAATTATTCTACTTCTTTTTAGCAAACAGATAAGACCTCGCATATTCGACATATGAAGCCAATATAGACTATGTCAATTTAAGATCTTAATATGCATCGAAAGAGGAACAAAAATATTTACAACACTGAACTACTTTTTTATTTTATCCATACGAGCAAAGATACACGTGTCAGCGGATCATACCAGAAGAAAACACGGGAGAGACTGAGTATTAGCCAACAACAAAAATGGAACCAAGAATGGACGACCAAGTGATGTTGGAAGAACTTGCGAAGATTCGCTTACGGTTGATACGCCAGGTATTTGTAACTTCATTTTACAAAAATAAGTAATGGCGCATATTTGTTTATGCATGCAGTTTCGTCGCGAACATTACTATAGAGCTTAATAGGGTTTTAATAACACTTTTTCTTAACCAATGCTCCCTAGAGAATAGATAAAGAGAAAAAAGAAGTTCCATGGACGCAATCTGGTCCTGCTGGAAGCTCTATTGGAATGGGTGTGTAAATCACTGTATATATGTCATGTAAACTATTCAATCCACCTTCAACTGGTAAAGCAGAACTTCGTAATCATACCCTACCTTTAAGATATCATGCGTTAAAAGCTGTCTAACTGTATCATAATTTCCATTAGCGTGTAATTATTTTATTTATTTATTTTATTTAGTCCTCTACAGAATAAGAAAAATTTACACAAGAAAAGCCAAAGCCAGAAGCTTAAATGTTTATAGGACTGGCGTCACTTCAGTGCTGGTTGGTTTGTTAATGCATGAATAGATGCTATCATAACTCCCTCAACACCAGAAAATGTACCCTGTCCCAGACAATTAGTTCCCTGACCTATGCCAAATTAGATATCCTATACTATAGCAGACCTCAGGCAAATATGATACCCTATCCCAGACTCTAGAGCTCGAAAACCATACCCTATAGGGCTGCTCATACCCGTATACCTCATGTGGGCGAGTGCTCCACTCCTGCTTCTCATTATGCTCCAGTCATGCTGTCCAAATCATCCATAACTGGATCAAATTAAACTGCAACATACAGTATATCTGGAATACAGCTCAAATTGAAAAATTCACATGAGTTTTGATGTTCTTGCCGTTTGACTAATTTTGGCAAGAGTATGATTTTTGAGGTGTTTGTCATGGCTAGTTAATTAACAAGCAATAATCATATAATGGCTATGGTTTATATGCCTCTGAATAGCATAACAAAAGAGCTGCAGATATGAGAGGCAGATGGACTTGGAATTTTTGCTGTTTCTTTGACAAAATTTAATGTGGTGGAGCCCAAATCTGCTGATTTTCTCCTTTTTTTGGGTCGGTGGAAAGTGTGTTAGATGACAAGATCCTGGGTACTATATAAGTCTAGAGTTTCAAGTTCGAGCTCCATCTTTCTTTGTCTGCAGTTACATTGTTGAGGTTATCGAGATGTAGAAAGGTAAACGTAAATTTATTAGGGTTTTGATTATTGTTTCTTAAGAGTAAAATGGCATTGAATAAATCATGCAATGCATGTAGGCTTGAACATTGTATTCCTACAAAAAATTGTGATATTCTTTGTAAACAATGAATTTCAAATCTGTTTCAGAATGATGTAACACCGAAAATTACCATCTTTGTAGGGGGTGGGGAGGGGTGGAAACTGACAAAACTTTTATTTTTATTTTTAATTATTTGTTTTTCAGTTATAGCTTTGCTGTATGAGCTTTCATATTAATTGTAGTAACACACATGACAGCTGAACTTTTAATTTACTTTCAATGATCCCTGATTGGTTTATAGTTGACTGTATCTGACAGTGCATGAAGAGGTCAGAAGTTGGGGACGGCTGGAATCGAAACTCAATAGATTCCATGCAGGCTCTTTTTCCCATTTCCTCCCCAGGCCTTAAGCTTTTCTCACCAAAAAATTAGAAGAGCCGGCTTGCAGGCTAGTTTTTAACTTTTGCTGCATGTACTGTATGTATGTCATCTTATTTGATATATATAATTTATAGCCCTGCCAAGTGACACATTTTGTATCTGTTGCTGTTTAGAATTACTTAAAACAGAAATTTTAAGAGGCAAGCAACTTGAAAGACAGATTGAAGTGAGTGTGTCTCAAGAATATAATTATTTTATAAATAAATTTAGTATTCATTACAGACAGTAAATCTAGTTGTAAGCTTAACTGAAGAGGGCTAATGTAATGATGATTTTATTGTTTTGGTCAATTTTCCACCAGAATGATTTCTTAGTGGATGCACAAAATGTTCCTGATTAACTGTGAGGTGAATATCAAATGAAATGTTTTAAGAAAGAACAACCCATAATACAAGTTCAACTTACTGAACAGTAAAAAGTTGAATGTGTAATTGGGTAAACAGCTTTAAAAATCATGATGCTTATTGGAGTTGTGGCTTAAGCTTTTAGATTTTATCAACATGATGGTTAGTAGACATTGTTAAAAATATTGATATAAAAATATTGATATAAAAATATTGATATAAAAATATTGATATTTTTATACTCTATACTATAGAGAATAATACGTCAATATTTTTATACACTGAGGTAGTTTATAGTGCTTTGTTGGGAGATCTACAAAATATTGTAATGTTATAATATAAATACAGCAATTTTGCCAAACAGGAAGAAAGAGAAAAGATTTACAGAAACAAAAGGCAGTCAACCCCAAATGAAAATGTCAAAGGTACTAAAGTCTGAAACTTCAGTTTTGTGTTATTTTTAATAATAGCAAAAGATTAATAGTGTATCATGAGCATCATCTCCCATCATAGAGTATATGTGTTTAATGTAACAGATCAGTAAAAACTGAATTTAGTAGTTCGAAAGAGCTATAGAATTGTATCGTAGTTGATTTAAAATTTTAATTTTGTTTTCAGTTCAACCAGCAAAAGTGATTGTTTATAACTTCCTACAATAATACTCAGGTCAGACATGACCAGATCAAGGCAATCTTGAAAACCCTATAGTTTTCTTTTAAGTCCCCCGATAGAGTGTCAAGAGACTGGACCTATGGTTTCACATCCTTATCCAAGAAGACGTGAAGGTCTAACCATTTGCAGATATTAGGACAAAGACAGCACCTTGTCAATTATTTGTATTTAAGACCCTGAGTGTTGCCAGTCTGTCTGAGAATCAAACCCAAGCCTCCCGCACAATAGACTGTCACCTTACCAACTTAGCTAACCATGCAGCAGTCCATGTACAGTAATTCAAGTAGCATTTGGTTTAGGACAACAACATGGAAATCGTGCACCCTGGTTGTGGCGCCTTGCTATTTCCAGAATGATATATTTCCATTACCTAAGGACTTGTTTTCAAAGCATGTCCCTAGCCATAACCATGAATTTCATTTTTACTCATGAATTTGCCGTTTTTTTTTCCTTCTCACAGTTTTGTTATAGTTCGGAGTCATTTGCCAGCAATTACTTCATAATAAAATGCAGTCTAACTGTTTCTTTCAGAAATTTTACCAGTTTTAATGGCACAAAATGTTCAAATGCAGCAAGTTGTTATGCAGCAAATGATGAAAAACTTGGCTTCAGAAAATTCAACAAGTACTAAACCACTAGCAAGGTAGAAAAACTTTATATTTCCAAATTTGTTTTTTTTACAATATATATATCTTGCCAAAAATGAGATTGGTCATCTTGTATCTATCTATAACAAAGCCATATAATTATCTCGCCATCAGTCACTTTATCTGGCGAACTTTACTTGCTGAAGTGCATCATTTAGTAAGTGCAAACATGTGGTTTAAACATTTCTAGGTTGAAACGTTTTCTCATTGCTACAGGGAAAGAATATTAAGCTGATGTTTCTAGAATTATCCCTTCATAAGAGCAATTAAAATGTTGAAAATGAAAGGTAATGTACAGTATGCATGCAAACTCTTGCCAACATTTCTGTTAGAGATGGCAGAAAACATTTTATTTGAAGACACTTATGATGGAGTTCTATGCAACTGAAGGTAGCAGAAAGTTTTGAAGACGAGAGTAATTATTTATCAGATAAACAAGAAGAAGACTTTTGTCGATCTGTGTGCTTTGTTGTTTCTACTCGTGGCGTGTAAAATCTATATCATAAAGCAAATAAAGAAGCCTAAGCCGTATATTAAACTGTGACAAAACACTCCGGACATTTAAGAACACTCGAGAATGTAGAAAGGTGTTAAGTGGAAAAAACTAAGACAATAAATAGTAACACCTACCATTTACCACTGACAATATCACATTGCAAACTTGTCAGGGCTTCTGGTATTTCGCACTGTCGCAGACCCGCAAATTCTGGCAAGATCCACGAAATCCCGTGAAATTAACCAAAACGTGAAATCCCGTGAAATTCGCTAAAATCTGCACTTAATCTTAATCAAACAATATCGTTCATGCTTTCGGGGCCGCTAGTTACGGTTAAAAACAAGGGAAACTCACAGATTTACTCATAAAACGTTGTTACTCATTGCTGTCCTTGAGTAAACAAGAGACTACGCAGTAGTCTGTACTCTGCACGAGTCTGAATTTATTATAAGATACGAAATTATATTAGAATG
>JAOBAY020089393.1:0-10217 GCA_025331085.2 Zoanthus sociatus
TTCTACCTTGGAGTTGTTTTGACTCGGGAAATCATAACATGACCTGTTTTGTTTAAAACCCTACTATACAAGTCAAGGGTAACAATCCCAAATTTATTTTCTCCGACAAGCATCCGCAAAGTTTTTAGAATAACACAAAAAACCATCGAAATAAATGATACAATAGCGAAGCCAGACCCCATTAGTAAAGAGCTTGATAAAAAAAAGTATAAATATGTCAAAGTAAATGAATTTTGAATGCGAAAAAGACTAAGGTTTATATTTTAATTTTTTCACTCCAGTGTATTCATCGTGACTTGGCAGCTCGCAACGTGTTGATTGGTGAGGGATACGTTATGAAGATTGCGGACTTTGGTTTAGCACGAGATGTCTACAAGAATGATGAATACGTGAAACAAACAACTGGTTTATTACCGGTAAAATGGATGGCATTGGAGTCGTTATTTGACAGAGTTTACACTGAAAAAAGCGACGTGTGAGTGCCAAACTTGTAGCTATAGCACAATAATTATGAGAAGTAGAAATACGGCCTCGCCACGGTTTTAGAATGCAACGATATCGGCCGATGTTACATTTGTGCCTGTGAGGCGCAGCCCGAAAGTAACGTTGGCTCTGTCCAGGCCGAGCGTTAGCGGCCAGCGATTACTTAGCGATAAGAGCCGATAGCATGGACTAAACAGATTTTTAAAATAAAACTCTACGCCAGGCACGGTAATAACCACGAGGTGGTTCAAAAGCTTTGCGATAAACTTTTTAGTGAAGCAGTTAGCAATCCAAAACACAAACATAACAAACTGTTGCCATCAAGAAATGAATGTCAGATTAAACTCAGGGAAAAAGAATTTTTAATGTAAATCTTAATACTTTGAGATTTAAAAAATACTTTTATTAACAGCTGCGTATTGCACTGTAAATTATTTTAAATTCTTATTATTATTGTAAATATTTTCTGTGAATTTTTATATTGTAAAATTTTAGCGCAATTCAGTGGAAGAAGCTGCTATGTTTAAAAGTAAATAAAGTACTTACCTTACTACTAACTAGTCAGTAAAAATTCTAAGTAAGATTTTGTGCAAACGAAACCATTCAAAGGTAAACAATGAAAGATAAACAGAAATAGAAAAACTCAAAAATTAATTAAATACCGCTTAGCTTAAAGAGTAGTTTAAACAAGCTGAAGCTGATTTTTTTTTCTTGATAACTGTCCGCAGTTAAATTCAATCAGGTTAATAAGTTGTCTTACTTTAGAATTTATTAAGAAATAGATTTATTAGAGTGGTTTAAGGTGAGAAACTGAATATAATCATTTTGGGCTTTTGGTATGTTTTTCTGTATTTATACATTTAGAAATTAATAATTTGAATATAAAATGAAAATATTTGTATCTTTCAGTTGGTCGTTTGGTATTGTGTTGTGGGAGATTTTCACCCTTGGAGGAACTCCGTATCCCGGATTACCAACCGAACACTTGTTGGATTTCTTGAGTGAAAACAAGCGTATGGCTCAGCCACATGATTGCCCTCCAAAAGTCTACAACATAATGAGGGATTGTTGGATTATGCAGCCAGAATGTAGACCAACATTTGCACTACTTGCTGAACAACTTGGAAAATTTTTGGAGAAAAATATCAGAAAGGTTAAACTCGTGAATTCATTTTAACATAGATAATTATTATTCCAAATAGTCTCAAAATCTTTCCTAGCAGCTTTACTAAACATGTACACAAACAACATTAAATTCATTTAGAACGCTAAATCGAGAAAAAGTGAGTTATATATGTGATATTTTTTAAACATATTTAACATAACTTGTGTTAGTTCGATTAAACTTTATAATGATTAAGTTACTGGCCAACCGATAGTTATGATTTTTATGGCTAACAAGTTGTTTTTTATACTCTTGAATTATTTTACACTGTTTATCTATATTATTTCTTGGTCAATTATTCGCCATAAACTCGAAGAAAGTAAGCCGTAAATACCGAGTATTATTTTCATGAGCAGAACATCACCATTGAGCCAACGTCAGTAACGTGTAGCGCAAAGGATCCTGGTCACACTTGTGAATGCAAGAGTCTACCCAGAATTCCTGAGCGCGTAGTTTCTTAATTCTTTCTAGTCAGTACATACTTTACTGATGTCGGTATGCCAATTATGGGTAGGGTCTCCCTAAGATGAGATATGTAACAATTATCCCAAGAGCGCGCATTAGATAGAAGATGGTAAATAGCCAACGACGCGCGTAGCGCCGAGTTGACTATAAAATCATCTCATATCTAACAAGCGCGAATGGAATAATTGTTTTATTAAATTTCATGAGCTTTCCGAACCCTTCGATACTTGAAAATGACAAAAAAATTTTGCTCCGACATTTTTCAGCATGGCAAGTCTTTACACAGTTAGTTTCCATATATGCTCATTCGGTACATGAGCTGATAAACGTGATTGAGAGAACCAATCAGAACGCTAGAAACGCAATATTCGAGGATGAAAATTTAATAAACATGCTCACTTATATTAGGGAGACTTAATGAAGAGTGATTATATGGTATACTATGATTGAGTTAACGCCTTGCAATCTAAGTCGCTAAATACGGCTTCGCTGCGTCAGCATGCAACAAGAATCACTACTTTTTTTAAAGCAGCAGTGACTAAAGTGAAAGTTACAATTGGATCTTGTTAAGCAGTCATTCTTGGCTCTCCTATTTTATTATTTATTTATTCATTACTTTCCTAAATGTAGTTTTCACGATTGGATAAAGAGTTAAAAAAAACAAAAACAAAAAACTTATTAATATTTACTATGTATTGCTTCCAGGACAATCCATATATCAGTCTAGCTCTGGAAGAGACACCAACTGGTAACCATTATTACTTGTGTCCCAAAGAAGGTACCAATACTGCACGACGTCCATCGCAGCCATTGGCTCAGGACATACCAGGACCATCAGGCTGTAATTCAACTGACATAGAAAAGAAAGAAAAGTGAGTGATGAAATATCAAATCTGCCAGTTGGTGGCCAGGTTCACTTCTAAAGTGATATCTTAACCTTTCTAGTGTAAGCTGGTAAACTGAAATTTAAATGAAGTGAGTTTGTAAAGCCAGCTGGCTGTATAATAGAGTTTAATTTGTATATGATTGTAATGCAAAGAGCTGACGTTAAGTACGCCGGTTTCACCTTTCACAAAAACCATAGAACATTTGACTTTTATGACACGTGTTACACTACACCGTCGTTTTGCTGAGATTTATCGAATCTTGTGCACATAACCAAATCTTGTGATGATATGTGAGTTTTTTGACACTTAATTCAGTTAAAACCACTAAATAACTTATC
Organism: Zoanthus sociatus; assembly: GCA_025331085.2. Lineage (NCBI taxonomy): Eukaryota > Metazoa > Cnidaria > Anthozoa > Zoantharia > Zoanthidae > Zoanthus > Zoanthus sociatus. The sequence goes on from JAOBAY020089393.1 coordinate 3,339, forward strand.
CGAATGATTAAAAACCCTCTATCTTTTTGGCTTATAAGTGATACTTTTTGAAAAATAATACATTTTAATTTTATACAAAAGTTAAACGCTACAATATTTTATCAAATAATTTGGACAGTACGTCAGTGTTTTGATTGTACAACAGTGTTTTCATAGCATTAGTTTTTTATATCATTTGATGATAATGATGCGTGTCAGCTGAGAAAAGTGGTCACTTTTTATTAAGTTTTAAATTTATGACTTTTATGGATTTTAATTTTTGTTTTATAATATTTTAGGCTTAAAAGTTAAATACCAAGTATTTCCCATTCACAATACATTTGCCAAATGTGTGGATTCGTTAACCAGTAAATACGTGGTAACGGATTTCGGAGCTAGAACTAATTCAGTTTTTCAACTTATATTTTAGATACTTTTCCGACTGCTCTATCATAACTTCCAACTATCCAGCTTCTGATGCAATGGATACAATTAGTGTGGCAACTTCTCACTTGGGACCAGATCCGCCTCCATCGTACGACGAGGCATTGCGGCGGAGTACTGATGCCTTGGAAAGTGTAACACAGTCAATGGTAGAAGAGGAAAAGAAAATGAAGGCAGCCGCTGCTTGGGTTGCGGGTTACACGTCTAACTCTGCAGATGAGGGAATAGGCCTAGAAGATGAGACTATAGAAAGAAAAAGACTTCTTAGTGGCCCGCCAAACCCAAACCAAGCTTCTTGTAACAACAACTGCCAAGAATTGGGAATCCTTGTTCATCCAACACCCCCAGCAAACGGTGGGCGGAAACATCGTATTGAATCGGTCGTTTAAGGCAATTTGAGAAAACTACCATGTTTTATGATGAATCGCTTAGGATAAGTGAAGTCTAGTTCTAAATTCACAATGGATTTAATCGCACATTTTAAAAATGTAAAAATACATTTTTTTGCTCCCAACAATTTTTTTTCAATATTAGCACTTAAATCGTTTAAACTTTGGTTTAAAAAGGCAATATGCGAGAAGGCATTATAAACCTTTTGAGTCATAAAAGTAAAATACTGCTACACAAGAGAGGGTTGCAATTATTGATCCATTTAACTTTGGAATAATATCTAGTTTAAAAGTAAGCAGTTATAATTCAGAAGTTGTTGTTTATGTATAGCCAAACGTTTTGATATTAGCTTCGCAATATTATTTCAACAAAACTTTTAACCTTATACAAACAGGATGAATACCACTTGTTTCAGTTTCAAAACACTAATCAAGCGTTAGTTTAATCGATGTCAGTGGTTGTTCACAAATTCACCGTCGCCCTAGTAACACAATTAACGAGAAATTTAAATGTTGCACTCGGAGTGCTTTATTCAAATTTCTAGTTCATCGTTTCAAACCACAACAGAAAGTTATTAGCATTTTAATACGCAGTCTAAGTTCACTGCATTGCAAAGAGTGATGGATGACTTAACGAACTTGAAACAAGAGTTTGATCAAATAAGAATAATTTAGTTAAAAACATCATTTGAGTACGCAGGTCAAAATTATTGGCAAATCACTTGAATGACAACTTTCGCTGGAGTATAAATGGTCAAAACAAGCATTTTGATTTTTATGAAAATTTATTTAGGACTCGGTCATTTTTAGGTCATGGATTTTAAAACAATAAAAACATAATCTAAGGAGATTAAATAGCGTTGGGCAGTGTTTACATGATCAATTTTTGACCAATTATGCACGTGTAGCTTTACAGTGGAAGAAGCTTGCTTGTTAACCGCGCTTAATAATCATGATTCGATCAAAAATATACTGCAATAAATTCAAATATTGGGTAAAGGTAGTAAGCCTTTATTTTCTTATATTAAAACCACAGCAGTGCCTGACTCAGTTAAGTATAAAATCAAAATTAATTGACTAGATCTAGGATATGTTTTTTCAGTAATTTTAGCAATGTTGCTGTTAGTTATGCGGAGAGAGAAGCACAGAACATGCTTTTTATAAAGAATTAGTAAACCCTTTCTTTGGGCAAACGACTCATCATTTTTGTTTCTGTTTAGTGAGTTTATTGAAGAGATAAAAAAATCAATTTGAAGCTTAAGAAAATTAAATAAAGTTTTAGCATTCCGTATAAATTAAATTGTTTTTCTAAATTGTGTTGTTGTTTTTTTGGAAACAGCGGTTTCCCTTCAATAGAAAAATTGTTGCCAGTATCGCCTTTTATTTTTCCTTTTAATTAATTTTAATCGCATTCCTTTTGCAATATCATGGTTTTCACATACGTTTTTTTAGTGATACATTTTTAAAAAAGAGATTTAAGCCGGGTCTAGGTAAAAACTTTATTGTAGAAATTTTACCTAATTGGAGTTATAAGATTCGTATAAAAGATCGCTTAAATGTACTTACCTGTACACAGAAACTCGTTTGTTTTGGTCATAATTTTTTATTATTACAAACTCTGTTAATAAAATTACTACATATCAGCAAAAATTGTAAATATAAAACAAATTTTATACATCCAGATAACTGATTTCTTACTGAAAAGATTCAATGTGACATAAAATAATATCTAAATGGAGCGGTCGACTTCTATGTAGAATTCAATGTAATCGAAGTTACATTCTATTGTCACTAGTACAGATTAACTGATTGAATGTTTCTTGCAAATTTAATAAAGAGAAAAACTGAAAAGTTCAATTTTCAGAATACAAACTCGTTCAATGTGTTTTGTTACGTATTTAGATTTGTTAAGTTGGCCACTCGGTATGGCGCGTAATCCACGTTGTTTGGTTGAAGTCAGTATTGTTTACAGGAAATTAAAACACATGCGCATAATTTTTATATGCCATACCAAATTCGCGTGGGAAACTGGAATGAGTTTCAAAAGTTCTTCAATCGATAATCTGACTCCATGCCACCAAATAAAAGATCAAGTTTAGAGTTTCAGATCAGGTTATAAATGGACATATAAGAAAGCGTCCCCCCAAACCATATATTTTTATCAGTTTTGTGACAACTGTACAATTCCATTATTAACCCTCATTTTAATGAAGCTGATATCAAAACCAAATATGCTTGCATATTTTCCCGTTTTTAAGAAAAATTAAAGATATCATTAAAAAAGAAATAGTTTATATGGTTATGGGAGAGGTGCGCTTTCTCCTGTTTCAAGGTCCATCATTGCATAAAGTATTTGCCGGCCCCTTTCACACTATCGACTAAGATATTTTGTTACAGTTCCTTGTTCACCGTTTGGGATTACCGACTCAAAAAGGGAAACAGTTAAGTCCAAAAATTCCTGACGTTTGATATCTGCTAAGCTGCTGTACGTGCCTTTGTTTCTTCATGCCTCGACTACTGAAAATGCTCTTCTCGATGGATTTCCACCCTGCAGCTCAATTTCTTACAATTAATTCAATACTCTGCTGCACGCCTAGTGCTACAAGCGAAACCCAGATCCATGTTACGTCCCTGTTTAAACAACTGCACTGGTTTCCCGTTTTTGAAGCGAACAACCTTCAAAATCTGTTTGCTTACCTTTAAAAGCTGTGCATGACTTTGATCTTACCTCAAAGATCACTCGCTAACGCGTACGAGACGCTGCTTGAGATCAGCCTCAGATGTTAACAGACTCGCTGTACCCTCCAACAAATCAGATATTTTGGAATAGTATTCCTTTACAATGGCGAAAACTTCACAAATTTTTATTTAAAAAAACTTTACATACAAGATTGTTACAAATACTTTCAGAACAGGATAATTATGTTGAATTGTCAATACTAATTAAAAGTCTTACCCAAAGCTAACTAAAGGTGATTTGTTTATAAGTTAATTATGCACAAACCGAAGGTTTCTGTTTTCAGTCTGCAAATTAAATGACTTTGACTTTTTATGTAGCTTCCTAATTATATGCTTTATATAACTTTTTGTTTGAAAATGTATATATTTTTTTTAATTTCAATTATTTATTATTGTCTATTTCTTCAATTTAAATTGAAATGTACAGTTTGTATACATATATAATTTATATGTAGAATCTCCAAAATGAAATAGTAAATTATAAATTAAACAGTTCACTGCCTGCCTAGAATAGCCATGCTAATTGCAGTAGTGAATATTTATACTTTGTATTTAAAAAAAACAAAGAATAAAGGTTTGAAAGTGAAACTCTGGGAGCAGAAGGAGGGGGCTGGGTTGCAATGGTTGCCCTTACCACTAATTTTTTTTTAAGCGGTTGTCTTTTACAGTATTAAATTAATACTAAGTTATACTGTAAACGTGATGCTCACTACTATTTTGAAATTTTCTTCCATGGCCCTGGAATTTTCCTGGAAAAACAGATAATTTCTCTAAACTCCTGGTAAACTTCTTGAATTTTGTAAAAAAATTTTGAATAGTTTTATAAACAAACCAAAACTTACAGAAACATCTAACTCAAGATTGTATTTTTTGTGTTTTATGTGGACTCAATTTCAGGATTTTTTTCTGGGGATTTTTCTCACATTTTACTTTGGCTGCAAAGCTGAATAATTGCACAATTGTTTTGGTGGTATAGTTACAGTTATTTTATTTGCAAGGGAGAGTTTGGGGTTGGGTTCTGGAGAAATAAATTTCTAACCCTGGGGAACTCCTGGAATGTTATTGTCAGTCAGTGAGCATCACCATGTGTAGATAGACATTTTCAGATAATAAGGTACTAAGCATGTCATTTTGCTCTTTCTTTTCAGCAGTATTCTAATCCTAGCATGTCTGTTCAGATACATGAAAAAATTACCTGAAAGTGACTTTATTGTGAAAACATTAGGAGCTGTTTCTAACTTTTTTAAAGCCTTAACTAATCTATTTACCAATAAATCAGTATGCTTATTTTAGCATGGTTTTGGTATAAATTCTTACTAGATGATTGGGGTTTTTAGAGATACGTGTCAAGAGTAAGATGGCAGTATAGGTTTTCTAATGAAGAGTTCAGAAGAAGATGTGGGGCGGAGAACCCTGAACATGGATTAAGATGGTTTGGTCATTTAAAACGTAGGGGTGAAATTAGTTTACTTATAAGAGAATGATGGAGCTGGTGGTAAAACATAAAAGCAGTGTTCTCCCCAGGATTTCCAACATAGTGGTGGCTTATTAATATTCATATTGTTCATGAATAATTATGAATTGGAATGCATACACAAAAGTATTTAGTATGTGATTTGCATTTCACTGCCATGGCTAGTCTTTATACTTTCCGCGGAAGACTGAGTCTGAATAATAAATCAAATACGGCAGACTCAAAACATCAGCCCTAGCGAAAGTTTGTTTTTTTGGAGGGCAAGAATACTTGTTTTTGCTCTGTCCTAAACTAAATTTGGATTTGAGATTAAGTATTCATGTTTAAGCAAAGTGCTGAGTGGGCTCTCGAAATTTGCAGTGTGGCGGTGTGCTGCAAGTGCCTTGGCATAGGGAGAACAATGAAAAGGCCCTTATGTAGGCCAAAGAAGACCCGAGTATGGTAGTGGAAGAAGACATGAGTTAGTTGAACATCAGCCAAGAAATGTCAGAGGATAGAAAACAGTAGAGGCAATGCATATTATGTCCAACCCCAGTAGTGGAATGATGATTGGGGTTCATTTAGTTCAACTGTACAAAATAGTAATGTGTATATGAAATAATAATTTTCATGTTCATTTTATCTTAAAAGGGAAAAAGGAAATCGAACAACAGGCCAGGAAAGGCAAGGAGAGCGAAAATGCGAAAGAAAAAGTAAAACTGTGATCTTTGATCGTGTGACTTTAAGGAAACCATGGAAATGTACAATGTCATACACATTTCATTGGCAGCAGTTTTTAAATGCACTTAACAAAGGTGACTGCTTCGACCAAGGAGAGAGAAGTATGCCTAGGGTGGAATTACAGACTAGAGCTTTAAATAGCTCCATAATCTGAACTTCACGATGTAAAAACTGCAGAGCAAACACTTTGGAATTTGTGTATTTATAATGAAAGAAGCTATATAATGCATTACATTGTAAGACATTTTGCTTCTTATAGACTGAAATATATACATCTTTTTAGTTAATTATAATTATTATTGATATATAATTTTCTATTTATAAGTTACTTATTTTTTTTTTAGAATACTATATTTTCAAACAGTGTTTAAATTGACTTTCTATTTTTTTAGACACTTTCTGTCTAATGTATACAATTTACTGGCATATAGTCTTGCTGAAAATAGGGGTCGACTTATATTAATTACCCAGATCCAGTTACATACGTTATGTTGGGGTGGAAGAGTGAACAGGCATTAACATGAATTTTTGTCAACCATAATTTATTTAATGTTAAATTGGTTACTTAGTCTCATTAAGTATTAATTCACTTTAATTACATAATACTAAGATTGCATGTTAATATTAAATGAATTACAAAGAAGGAAAACATACAGTTATACTAAGACTACTTTTGTTAGTTACAGGACAATTAAATATTTCTTACAACTGTTTAATAAATGTGGTTATTAAAATTATTAACAACATTGTTGAGTATTCTTGAATATCTTTGAAAAGATTTACCATACCTTTTTAGGCCATAGATGATATCACTCTTTGATTTTGTTTGTGCCATTTAGGCCTGAAATTTTTTTGTAAAAACGTTTTTAAAGACACTTCTCCCTTAGTTATAACTGAGAAAGAAGAATGTTTCTCCAAGAACGTTTTACAAAAAAGGGTTTAATAACTGTTTTATATCTTAAAGGGCGGACGTGGTTGGTGCAGTAGATAAGATCTCTGCTTTCCAACCACAAGGTCCCCAGTTCGATCCCGGCAGTTTGTCGAGATTCGAATATTCGTGTGACCTTCTTTTCCGCCTAAGCCAACTCAGCTTTCCATCCTTCCGGGGTAGGTAAATGAGTACCAGCGTCTGCT
>JAOBAY020089403.1:0-10216 GCA_025331085.2 Zoanthus sociatus
ATGGCTGATAGTATACGAGTAGCTCAGCCAATCAGATTACGGCATTTGCATTAGTATACTAGTAGATTTTTACTAAATGCAGTTTTTGCACAATAGCTTGTCTACGAGCTTATATGTAGCAGTGAATTAGCCAAATTGAGCTTTCAAGCATTCTCACCTTGTCCTATATGAAGTGGCAACAGTCGATTTATCCGGCTCATCTGAAAACCAAAGAATATTTCTGACTAATCAGTCTACAAGAAATGGTCAATGGAATAACTATCCTTTTGGAAAATAGATTTGCAATAATTTTACAACATTAACGGAAAAATAAATTTTGACGAACTGACTGTGGCGTGATAGGGAGGTGTCTTCATAGAAATGACGTTTGTCATTGGTAAAATCAATATGCGAGGCTTCCCATATCTAGCATCAGTTTATTAGGAGTGAATATCCTAATTCTTATGTTATGCCGGTAGTTAAGAAGTGCATACCGCCATTTATCACCAACAAAAAAGGACACATTTTGTAAATTTCATTGTTTAATATCCTACATTTCAGCTAAATGAAAAGAATCTCGTACAATTAATACTGCCGTGATTTTCTTGTACTTTAGTGTTTATACTTAGAATGAGTTCCTCTTTGTTTATAGTATTCACTGAAGCCATGTTGAAGAGATTCTGTGCTTTCGTTGTGTTTCTATCCCACGTAATCCTTTTCTCCAGTTGGTTCTAACGCCTCGCCATGGTAAACTCTCTGCGGTGTTCCCATCCTGCGCAAAAAGAAAAGCAATTACAAATTTAGTTCGGGAATGCGTTTACGGACAGATCAGCTTAGAAAAATAGTAGTTCCTCAATTGTCTCTATGGAAAGTTACTTTGCGAAAAAATAAAACCGAAAGAACCGGAAACGTTAGTTGTAGAAGAGAAACGGATTGTTGTAGTATTATGGCAAACCACAAATCTAAATCTCAATCCAAATCGGCCGATATGTTAGCTACTGTTCGCCATTGCCACATGCAGGCAAAACTTCTAATTGGCGATGACTCAGTTATGAACAGTCAGAGTTTAGTTTGGCTCATAAAACGGAAAATTATCGAGTTAATGTTATTGCGTTCACAAAAAATATGTATGCCCATGTAAAAATCAGGCCGCAGGTTCAAACACTTTTTTAAGGACAAAACTCAACTTGTTAGGATTTAGATTAGCTTATTAAAAAAAACGGTCGTGGTGTTCTTTACCGGGCCTATTTTCTTCTATTCTTATTTATCAATAAGCCTGTGCAAAACAAACATAAAGGAAGAGGAATGTGTATATTTCAATATTGTTGTAAAGAAACTTCAATCAGCACCCCCATGCATTCATGAGTTATAAGTAAACGTACCATCGTATGGAGTGTGTTTGAGCGTTTTCCGGTATTTGGGTTCTGATTCAGTGATGCGGCATAACCAGAAGAACTTTTGAATGCAAAAGATGAAAGAATGAAGATACAAATAAGTACGCTATACTTGTACATTGTTATATGGAACTCGATGTTCTCTATGATGAATGAACGGCAGTTCAACAAATGTTGAATATATATTGCCAATAATCCTATTATGTAAGACAGCTGTTTATTTTAATGTTCGGTTTAAATCTCTGGAAGAAACTCGTCCTTCATTAAGCGCACTGATTTGAACACTGAAGACGGAAATTACAAGTTTGCCATTGTTCGTCATTGCCCATGCTGGGTAAGCTAACACCAACGGGTTTCCTGTTATTGATTCCAGTTTAGAAAGTGTTGTAAGCTTATAAACATTCAACTCATACTTTTTTTACATTTAATCATTTAGAATGATTCTATTTGGCCGTCTTGCTTTTTGAATGATTGCAGGTATTTGTTTGTATATTATAAAACAAAGTTGTACTTTTGATTTTACAGACGTTCTTAACTTAACAGTTAACTCGACAAATTCGTAACCTTGCACTCAAGACTAAATAACTTAGAAAAAATTAAACATAAAACAACGGAATAAGATGCAAAAACAAAAATTTTAAATTTAAATAACGATATTTAAATAAAATTTGTTTTTTATGTCTGCTTCAATTGAGGTGCGCTGCTTCGCAGGGATCAAAATAACCGCAGTTGTAATTCTGGAAAACTTTTCTTGCGATAAGATCATATTGATAAGTTTTCAATTAATACACATTTAAACTATGCTGAATTAACACGGAAAGGAACAAAATTGACGGCTAACCTTTAATTTGAAGTGAACTGAATAACTCGACAAGGTGTTGATGCCAGGGGTTGTCAGACTAAACGGACACAAAGTCCCACATTGTTAAAAGACATTAATCCAGGCGATCAACGAGATCGGTTATTGAAAGCTCACCAGATTGCAGATAATGTACTGACTGAATTAAGCAGTGCTTTTTAGAGTTTAAAAGGCACACCTAGATCTAATGCACTCCTCGGGTTTGAATATATTGATAAACTCCTCAGAGCTCAACATCTATTTTGCCAGTCGATGATACTTTGCAAGTCATGTTGGTTTGAAACATCAAAAATACGAGAATCGTTTTGTATATCTAGTGATTACTTTTAATTCTTGAAATGATTGGACTAGTTCACTATAAATCAGTAATTGCGATTTTATTAAAATGAAAATGTCTTCTGATGCTTTTATTGCACAGTACTAAGGACTGAATCGTTGATATCAAACGGGTCTGCCATGTTGATTCAGGTTAATGTCGAAGATCATATTATAATATTCGTACTCGATACTGAGGTTTGTAATATGTCAGTGAAAACTATAGAAAAAGGCCGCTCAACTTCTAACTACGCCTTACTGTGAACACTTGTTATATCAACTAATCAAGTACATTTGTTGCTTTTTATTAAATCAAAGTTCACAACTGAAATATAATGATGCAGATTTCTGCACACATTTACAGGCAATTAACTGAGAAAAAAATAGAATGTTAATCACGTCGACGACAACTACGGAAACAAATTCCAAACTTTTATTGTTTCCTCTTGTTTAAACTAAAGCTCGTGCTTGAGGTAACTGCATGCCGGGAAGTTTTTAGGAAGAGTTGAAGTAAAGCATATTGTAATTACCAAACGAACGGAAGCAGTTTGGAGGATTGAATTAACACGAATCTACACAAACAAGAACAATTTTTGCTTCAGAACAGTTATGGTCGTTTTGGTCTAGATTTTAAAAATCAGTCATCCATATGTAGACGTCTTTTAAGCGGCCGTTAATGGACTAACGATGTGAAGATCGTAATTAAATTACCGATGATTTTAAAAAAGAGCTGGATACGCGTTATATACAAAACAACGCTCACTCACTTAGTCTAAGCCTTTCAGTTTTAGAATAATTAAACAAACAAAAACAATGATCTGCGTTGAGTAGAGTCTCGGAGAGAAGTCCATTTGCTGTTTGTGTTAGTTCACTTGTCATTAATGACAAAAGAAATCATTTAACGCGCAGGTGCTTTTCACACCATGGGCTTCAAATGTCCGCCACACTGCAAGCTAGCTTCACTTTGCTTATCGTGCATCTTATCTTGGTAGATCGCGTTGTGTACTAAAATAATTTTTGTTGGTCTATAAAAAACATTTGTAGAAATGTTGGTTAAAAAATAATGCAATACACGATCTTTTTTGTAAGAACCAGTAAATTTTGCCGAGGCGCGTTCTTAATTTTTTGGCTGTTTCAGCCTCAATTTGTTCATACTGATTTGTTGTTATTTCTGTGAGCGGTTTCAAATTATGAATAATATCGAAATAAAAAGACAAGGCATTGAAAAACAGTGCTGATCGTCTGAGAAACTTTTAATATTACATGAATACGTGTATGATCATTTAGAACAATAGTAGATATACTAAATGTGAAATGGTGCTTCTGTGTTTTTATTGTACACATTGCGAACGTAAATTACAAGATTCAGTAAAGATTGAACTAAAAATATTTTCACTTTATTTCAGCCTCAGCCTGAACTGTTCTTACATTGTTCTTGATTTAGGCCAATCTGAGCCGCACAGCTCTTACAAAAAAAGCGTGTAACTGAATACGTTTGTTCTCAGTAAACCTTTTCTATCAGTCTGTGTTATGTTCATAATCTAATGACTCAATTACAAATTTCTTTATATGAATCTATATAATAGCTCTGGAGTAACAGTAATTATTCGTGCGTAGTAGTCTGCCAGCTGTTTTTAAAAACAAAATTAGAAAGCATGAATTATCAGTCATAATCAGAGTACGATTTTATAACTCAAATGTCTTTACTTGTATCTGAGATTTCCGACATATCTGAAGGAGAAATAACTTTCTGAACGTTATTAATTTGATGTTCGCTTTTTCCTCTTAACCGGCCTTAAAGCACAGAACATTTTGGAGAATTTTAATGGACTTCTAAGAAGTACCAATTTGGGCGTGGCATAGGTCGATTTCAAACCCTAAAGGGTAGCATCCATAGCGTACATAAAGGCAATATTTTAACAAATTTAATGAAGCTAAAAGATAACCGCAAATGGCGTTTGCACGATACTCGGGAAGTTCTATAAGGTACCAAACTGTAGGCAAACAAGTTAACTTTTCGTCTCTGGCACCCTAAGCGGAATCAAGTACTTGGATTTTTACCCCAAAATCTGAGTTGGGAGCCCTTCTTCCCTAATGGGTTACCTAAGCTATCAATAAATCACTTATCAGTAGGTAGCAAGGATTGCTAATGGTTGGGAAAAAATCAGTTGTATGCAATCCGGGAATACATGACACCTGCCACAGAAACCGCCAAACCGACATAACCAAATTAAAACTTGATATTTTATTTGAAAACAAAACAAATGAAAAATCTGCATTAACTTTTCATCTATTATTGTTTTTATGTATGCGAGATTTTGTTATTGATTCTTATGTCAGCCGTCTTGGTTTTAAAATTCAAATGTATTACTTATCAGTGGTTTGAACTCCCCAATGCGGAAGTTAAAGTATCTCAGCGGACATCGAAAACTGAAGTTAACAATTCACGCCGGAAAATGCACTGTACATGGTTAATTTCAATTAATTACTTCTTGCAAGCGTAAGCTAATGTAGTGGAAATATTGATGTCGATGAAAGTGAACAAAACGGATAACGTTTTATTTCTAGAAAGGATCTCGGTACAAAAAGATTTACATGCTCCTTAAGAAATGTCACGACTTTGAAATTAGTCGGTAAGAATGTCGAAAAACTGGATCAAGAGCAACGGACGCCAAAAATGGTGTAGGACTTTTTTTTAAAAAAAAGTATTTCCACCGCCTCTACAATTAAAAACATAAAACAAAATAAATTAAATAAATAAATACAACTAAAAGGAAAAAAATTAAATTGGATGTCGTTTCCGACTGTCCGTTGTGGCACTCCCGGCTCTGGCTGTGTAACCGCTGTGTCGTGAACTTGAACCAGAAGGAGCAGGGCAAAATATAACTTCCCACTTAAATAAAATTTACAACGTCGCCTATGTACCTTTTAGAACTAATCAGTTACCGTGAGCCATTTGTTTTTTCGCCTTGAAATTGTAACTGATTCTTTTTTTCCATGAGTTGAGTTTTTTTTTTTCTTTTTACCGTGGGCTTTCAATGACAATAAGTACTTTATTTGACGTCATTTGTGAAGAGTATATGGTTGCCCATTCTTCCTAATCAGAGACTAATGCAAAAAAACAAAAATGATAAAAATCCCACGACGGCTCAGATCTTGGCGTGAAAGTCGAAATTGCAGATGAGGAAAACCGGAGTACCCGGAGAAAAACCTTCTGAGTCCGATCGCGATCAACAAATCTCATCCCACGTGCGGACTCGATCCCGGGTCGTAGAGGTGGGAGGCACGACTTGTGCATATAACCACTACGCCAACCTGACTGCCCTAGGCCCGGATGCAGAAATTTTCCTGGAGGGGTGCCAACAAATATTTTTGGGACCAACCCCACCAGAAGTGACGTCATCTAATCAAAACTTTCATATTTTCAGAACAGCATAAAAATTACTAACTTCTGTGTAAAAGTAACTCTGGACTTAGGGTGTTTTTGCTGGACTTACAAATTAGATTTTAATCTAATTTATTATTGAGATTATTTTACAGGTAAATAAAAGTGCTTCTAAAATACTTTGATAATCATTTTCCATCGTAATTTTTATATTTTGTTCATTCCTTTTATAATCAAAGGGACTTTGTGGACCTTTATGATCGTTAGGGAGGGAAGAGGGAGTGCGTGCGCACCCCCCCCCTCCCCCCTGCGTACGGGCCGGTCCCCTTCTGTTTGTATTTACAGTAAGATTATTGTTTTCGCCCTAGCTTTTTGTGCTGCCACACACGGATTTTTATTTCGCCGTATGTTCGTAGCTTGCTTTTTTCCGTGAGCTTTTTGTTTGCGTTTTCGCCGTTACCATTTTGTTTTCGCTGTAAGATTTTATTTTAGCCACAGTTTTTTATTTTTTCGCGGTGAGTTTAAGGTTTTTGCCTTTAGACTTTTGTGCTTGCCGTAAACTTTTTGTTTTTTATGTGGGCTTTTTCGTTTTTGCCATTTCTTTTGTCCACTTGTTTTTTTTTCTGCTGGTATATCTACGTTACAAAAGGGATTTCTACTTGGTACATATGATTAGATGAGTCAATACACAGACCTATTTTAGTATACATACTAACATTTTTTTACTGGGTTAAAAGGTCAATCGGGACAATTAAGTTTACCTGCCGCGTAAAGGACCCTTCTGAACTGAAAGGTTTACTGTTTACCAGAGAATCTTTTTTCCCCCATGGTGATGTCCCCGCGGTGTACCCTTCTGTTGTGCCAGCAAAGAATGTCGCTAATATCAGAGCGAGAAATGCAGTTGAAAACATCTCAAAATGCTTTCTTGGATTCTCAACGGAAACTTTTGAAATGAGGTAACTTATGCTTGGGCCTTACACAAGTCAAATGTTCAAACCCAAGAGAATGATTGTTTATAATTAATTGGTATAGCGCATTAACCAAGGTTATGTCACGTAGACGTTAAGTCTTGCCAATACTCTCTAAATAGTCCAGCCTGCAGGAATAAGAAGTTGACATAAGTCATAATGCTCGGCCTTTCCAAAGAGTTGTTTTCAATATTTATTCTGATCAAAAGAAAATGGATGTCAAACCACTTAATCTATAAAACTGCTTCCCCAACTTAAGAAGGGTACAAGAGATTAAGAATAAAACCGAAAGCTGTTATTGAGAGATAACAGGGGATAATGTTTATTTTTTCCTAAAGTTATCAAGAAAAAGAGAGTACTTATGTCTTTTTAAACAAGATATTAGGAAACTACCTTTTCTTTCACCTGGATAAACTATGGTGGCGTCATAGTTGGCTATTCTTGGTAGACGTAGCTGTTTGTCAGCTCGTTCTTGTAGCGTTGACTAAAAGCCAGCTTCTGATTTGCGTGGTCTTCAAAGTCTTAGCATAATCAGGATGGCTTATTGGCTTTGCTGGCTCAACATATTCAACTCAAATACACACTTTTTATAAGAACAACTTTATAAGAACAATGAGGATCAGATTGGCCGAAAATTAGGAACAATTTAAGAACGAGCTCAGGTTGAGGTTGAAAAAAAAAATAGAAATGTTTCTAGTTGAAATTTTACTAAATCTTGAAATTTGCGTTCGCAATGTGCACATTAAAAACATAGAGCACCGTTTTCCATTTATTATTATATCTATGATTCTGTCGTCCCAAACTATATAAACGTATTCCTCTGAAATCAGCATTGCTTTTCAATGCCAAATGTCTTTCTCTTTTGATTTCTTATCATTTCAAACCGTTCACCGAAATAAATACAAATTTAAGAACAAATTGAGGCTGAAGCAGGCGGCAAAAAATTAAGAACAATGAGCCTTGGCAAAATTTACTGGTTCTTAAAAAAAAGCGTGTATAGACTGCGATATCAGTGTACGCAAAGAGCAATAAGATCAGTGCATAGTGATACTGATAGGGTTCTTGTGCGTAACTTGGCACAGTGAAAAAAGAAGACATTGAAAATTTAGTGCTCACAGGGAGAATAAATGATTCAATCGGTCTGAAGTTCAAGCGGATCTAGGACCAAAGGGAACAACCTTGAATGAAATCTGTTACCGTCAAGCAACTAATCTTTTGTCATTCTTACTGAACCTAAAAAATAGTATGTTTGTTTCATCTTGTTCATTTTTTCATGTTCAGGTGTTTTGACTTTGAAATGTCTGAGTTTACCACACTGATAATAAATTGAGTTAAGCGTCCACAACATGTTAAGAACTTCTCAAACTATTCATAGTTTTCGCATTCAAATGAATATGAAAATTATTGGAAAAGAATCCTAAAATCCGAATATTATAGCTTTTATTGCAATAAATTATAGCTGCTTTAACTTTTTTTTTTTTGTTAAAATCGTTTATATATGTCTCAAAATGATCTAAATCATACCATTATAAGAAAAGAGTATAAAAAAGAACTTGTAAATTTGACTGCCTTTGGTAGTCGCAAGCACTGTGTTCAGTTTTTAAAGATCCCTGGTACAACTCAAAGCTGCCTAGTGAGCCACGCCTTGAGTCTTTTTGCATACAAGTTTTTTTACCTTTTCAAACTCCATGACTTTCACGCTCCTATTGATTCAGTACATGCCTCGTGTTTGTCTTTCCATTCTCATTTTATGTCATTAAACAAATGTTTTTACAAAACGGGAATGATATGCAACTAGTCTGGATAGTCGAGGCAGATTACTCAAAATTTGTGCGAGCTCTGGGCAACAAGTAGTTCGTTTTACTAGATAATCTTGCATTCATGAGTTGCGGATAACGGTACAAAGAAGTCACTGAAAGTGGCGGGAAGCTGATTTGAATGGTACTGATGCATGAAGAGAGCGGTATATAGAAGTGAAAGATCGGCAATTTTAAGGAATTTCAGTTAATTGAATAACGGAGATGAGTTAGTGTCAAATGATGAAACGGTGATGATGCGAACAGCGTCGTGAATTAGAGAGTAATAAAGTTCTAATATTCACGTAATGAGGATAAAATGCCAATAACACGCTTAACATTTTTTGCTTAATGTACACTAATAATGTGTTTGGACACCTTTATTAAAAGGCTCGTCGGAAAAGAGCATTTCAAGAATAAACCATAAGTCTCCTTGTTTTATCCTTTCAGAATTTATTGTTTTCAATTTCCGAAGTTGTAATAAAAGTAAATAAATGGAATACTGCGTCGGTGTTTCTACAGAAATAATTTTTACTTTGATTAGCTTGTCTAATATGGAGGCCTAATACTACTGGCGTGTGTTTCGCTTACGACATAAGGCTCAGATCAACTGAATAATACCAAATGTGAAACATATGTGAAACAACAAGCGACTCGACCCAAGCCTATATACAAACATATATCAATGTATGTTGTTCGGTAGTATGTCGTAATAAATTATCTTATGACAAAAATGTTCAAAGATCGAAATTATAAAATATAATTGGTGAAGATAGAACTAATAAGAATGTCCAAACAACGTACTTGTGAAAGCCGTAATTTCTTGTGTTTGCTTGTCTTTTGACTTTTCAAGCGACGATATAAAATCCTGTCTGGCAAAATATATTTGTTTGAAAAAATTCACTCGTAGGACGTACAAAATAGTATATCCAATGGTCTGTAACTAATCCGGCATCTATATTGAGAATAATGGCTTCAAACATTCTCTTTAGCGTTTGAATATTTTAAAACTGCTTTGCCACTCAAGTTATTATTGGGGACCTTAAGTAACGAGGACGGGAACGTCAACGACAACGGCTCAGAAAAATCACCTTTCTGGATTGCTGTTTATTTCTTTGTGCGGGTCATTAGGACTTTGTTTCTTTGCTTTAAGCTTTGTGAATAGAAAAACGATTGAATTGTTTCTCCGTGAAGCTAAACAAATACAGAGAAAGTTTTTGCTGTTACGTCCTCGTAGTCTCGACTTCTTTATTCATAAAAACCACAGTCTCTTTCAGTTAACATTCAGATTTTTCTTTTAGTCAGTAGAAAAACAAGGGGTAGAGGTTTTATGGATCAGTACAAAGTTGTCCTAGCAGTGGAATTGCTCCTGATTTTGTTTCTAGCAATTCAAAGTAAAGGATCAATAATTGGTCGCCTGCAAATTAAAAATGCCAATATAGTTGTTACGTTATGTGATACTTGACAACAATACTAAATGTTCCTAAAAGGTCCTTGTAAATAAGTACAGCTCAAAAATG
>JAOBAY020089413.1:0-10215 GCA_025331085.2 Zoanthus sociatus
TTTGTGGAATTATTCATAGTTAAGGTTTGTGTAGGAACGCCAAGGTTATGGTATATACCGTACGACGTCAAGAACTTATTCACCAACATACCACTCAAATAAAGCATTTGACTGGCAATTCAATACATATTCAATGATAATCAATAATCTCAATGATAACCCTCAAATTAAGACAAAACGAACTTAAAGAAATCTTTTTTAATAGCCACTTCATAAACGCGTGTCATTTTTTAAAAATTCTTTTTACATTCACGATTAAATAGACGGGGTAGCAACTGGGTCCCCCTTGGCTATATTGGCACCAGTTCTTGGAAACCTGGGAGTGACTGCATAACTATGATGCAGACACCATCGTCATGTTGATGATACTAATTTTTTATTTTTTTAATTTTATTTTATTTTTTGTTGTTGATGCCGATAGTTTTTATAATTTTATCAATTCTAAATAACCTAATATTAGGATGGAAAAAAAAAGTTGATCGCAAGTTAGCTTTCTTGATGTTCTCATTGACAATAGCACTTCTTCTGTCATAACAAGAGTTTTTCGCAAAAAAAAAAAACGTATACGGGCCTTCTGACCAATTTCTTTAGCTTCGCGTCTTTTTCGTACACTGAAGTATGTATAGGCATTATTAGGACACTGGCTGACAGAACCTTAAAGATAAGTAACACATGGGCAGGTTTTCCCAACTGAAGATGTTTCAAATCCTGTACAAATTTTAGAGAAAAAAAAATTCTATTTATTTTATTAAAACCTCTGTCAATTAAGTTACTAAAGCGGCTAGCACTTCCATATCACTTGATTCTACATATTGCTATAAAATTCCCTTTCTCCAGTGAGATACGTTCGCGGATTGTTTGCATATTTTCCTGTGCAGCCTGTACAGCCTGTTTTTTCTGTTTTTGTTGTTTTTTTTTTAATACGTCGGAAAAAAATTGCCTGCACTTGACAACCTGCGTCTCAAAAGGTTCTACTAAACTGTATAAACCAAAAGATTCATATCGCAGTAGCTGCTTGCTTCTTTTGGTCCTTCCGAAGGGCTAACGAACTTCAACTTGCTCAGCATTTTTACAATTGTCAACTTTAGCTCAAGGAGAGCAAATCGTGACCCGATACAATTGCGTGGACCACTTCCAAACGGGACAAATTGAAGCGGAAGGTAATTCGCTGGGCCACGATGTCTGCAAGTTTAAAGTAATCATAATATGAATAAATTCAATGCATTTAAATATAATGTAAATTTAATTTCATTAAGCTAAACTAGATATGCAAATTTGCAGGTAAATCTAATTGCATACGCTGATCATTTACAAATTACTCTAGGCACCGTAGAGTAGATTTATCATTATCACCCCATTAATTGTTTTTTAAGATATAATTTTATACAGATTAGCTAAAAAAAAACTAAAAATGTAGAAAACAAAAGCTAATTAATTATAAACTAGTGTAGAGCTGATATGATGAAAATATAATCATTTAGATAACTACAATCAACCCATAATTATAAAAGAAAAGAAAAAAAAGGTTTAAAAACAACACACAAAAACACACACACAAAAACACACACACAAAAAAAGAAAAAAAAGAAAAGAAAAGAAAAGAAAAGAAAAGAAAAGAAAAGAAAAGAAAAGAAAAGAAAAGAAAAGAAAAGAAAAGAAACCAGAAATACAAAAAGTCTTCGAGTCATCAGGTAGGTTCCTATAAGATCACAGATGTGGTAATAGTTTAAGTTTTGCTAGGTGAAAGAGAGAGAGCCGAGAGACCCTGGGGACCACTGCATGACGTACCTTTCAGGCTCAAACTTAGATACATCAGGCCACAAGTCTGGGTCCTTGCCCTGCAATAAAACGGGAAGTACAACTTCTGCTCCGGCAGGGAAGTAGACTCCGTTTATCGAACAGGAACGGGAGCATTTGCGGTTGACAAGGCTTATTCTCACTGGTAAAAAACGTAGGGCTTCTTTAACGACGCAATCGAGATATTCCATGGTGTTAATAAGCTCGTAGAATCCCAAATTCTTGTTTTTCTGTTAATAGATGAATAAAAACATTTCTGTTACATTTTCAGCACTAAGCTTTGAGTGTTTCTATTTCTTAAAGAAAGTTAAACCTCAAATAATGGAAAAAAAAAAACAGTTCTTAAGAGATAACCAAAAATAAAAAAAAGAGAAATGAAAATCAAAAATAAATTAGAACAGGAAAATCAAATCAATACATGCAATAAAAAGAAAAAATATATATATTGGTAACTTTTAGCTTCAGAAACGGACCTTTGGAAAAGTGATAAGAAGTTGCATGTGGTTTCGCAAATTAAAATCCTTAAACAAAATAAAAAAGGAAAATTTTCAAAAACTGATGCAAAGCAAATTAACCCTATCCAGACCGGAGGGGGGAGGCACAAAGTGCCCACGGTGATTTCAAAGAGTCACCTTTTTTCTACTATTTATATGATTGCCTTCAAACCTAGTGACTTTTCTTAAAATTTATTGCAAAACAGGAATGTCATAAAATTTTGTTGTTAGGATGTGTGATGTTGCCATGGTAACCTGTTTTTGGAGGTTCTTTTCTCATACATTTTTACAATTAAAAACCAAAAACAACTGTTTTGCACAGAAATCAATTTCTTTATTATATGCTGGAGAAAAAAATTCAACACTTTTTACCGTGATCTAAAGTTGAAAATGTCAGAAAAGTAACATAATAATGTATAACACGCAAGTGCTGAAATCACCACAGCTGTGTTTCATTATATTATACAAGAAAATGTATATTCTGACATTCATTTCAATTAACAATGAACGAGTTAAGTTTGATGCAAAGTGCTTTGGATAAAAATATTGTAACTCATAATGTTTAAATATTGACTCAACTTTGAAATGTTAAAACTTATTTAATATATTAAAATAAAATAATTGAAGTGGCAATTACATTTAAAAGAAAACTATAGAAGTCTGTGGACTGCTGTATTCATTTGAAAACATTTCCACACGCAATTTTAGTTTTGAATAAAAGAATCAGCTAAAAATCATTTTTTTCGGATTTGATGGCATCATTATGACGTCACAATGACGTATAACACTAATTAAACTATATAAAAAATTATTGCTTCATGATTTCCTAATTAACCTCCAAGTTTGACTTCAATATCTTTTGTAGTTCCGGAGTTATAGGCCGCAGGCACTTTATGCCCCCTCCCCCTTTCTCCCCTCTTCCTTTCTCCTCATCCCCCGGTCCCAGATAACCTCAAAAAGCCCGGCCTGGATACATGAACAGAAATTTACATTAATGTTGACATTTTCAATTAGTCGTATAAAGGTTTAAATGCCATGTTGAAAAGATTTTATCGATAGGTAATCATGCACTTACTGATCAAATCATAATTTTATCATAAATTCAACTCATCTTATGAATCAATTTGAGAATGAAAAAACAAAAACACTTTTTTTTTGTTTCTTTTATTCTCCTTTACTCCAATTTTTTTTTTTTTTTTACTTATTTTAATATATTGTAAATATACCACATTTTGGTATTTATATTTATATGTCATTTACACTTGTATCAACATTCTGAATTGAAGTTAATGCTGGTATATACTGAAACATGTTAACTATTATAAAAAGCATCTGCAGCTGGATCTTTGTTAAATTAATACTCGTCAAAAAGCACATGTATAGTAAATTCATATAGAGGGTAATATATAAATTTACAATTTTTTATTTTCTATTAAATTTGCTATTTTTTATTTATTTTGTCATAACGTAGCTTATTTAATATTTGATATTTTGACTGGTTGTGTTGATATGAATTAAACAAATATACATTCGATTTCCTCCAATTATTTGCTAATAATTACTTTCAATGATTGCATGTTTTAACGTATCCAAACTGTGTTTTAGATCAAATGGGACCGTGGAAGATAATCTCCTACCCAGAGAGCTGGGTACGAGAATAGTGAGGACTTGGTAAGATGGGGCATAAAGAGCCTGCGGCCTATAACTCTGAAACAATAAAAGATATTGAAACAGAACTTGAACGTCAGATTTTATAGGATATCATGAATTAGTATTTACGCCAAGCAACCGATATCCATTTTCGCGCGCTCTGATCGGCTCGACCATTTTTTTTGTTTTTTTTGGCGCGGAAGACAAATTGTCAAGAAGCGCGTTTGCTAAAATAAAAACAAAAAAACCGTTTAATTTTTTTTTTTCTTTTTTTTTTTTTTTTTTTTTTTGATAAAGTGCATTATTTTTATCTTATTTTTGATAAATACTAAAACAAGTCAGGGTCGGTGCCTAGCATTAATTAGATATATACCTCCCATTTGAGAGATAGTTGTTAAAATTAAATTAATAATAAAATGTATGCATATTACATAATATTAAATGAATAAATGTATGTGTTTTGATTCCAACTTTCCTTTCTCTAAGGCAGAACAGGATTATTGTTATTCCTATTTGGTTTACCTGAAAAGTAATTGTAATCTCTTCTCTCAACATCTCCTGCATTCGCGCATTTTTGGATAAGTGAAAAATAATGATGGACAATACTTCACTGGGAACGTTTAAACCATTAAATAAAAAAGATTTTACGTGTGCAATAATGTCCTGGTCGCTCAACTTTCCCACCCCAACGGACTCTTGCTCGGTTAGCAGAAGTTGTAGCATGTCCTTTCTGCCTGCGTTGCCATTCTTTAGGTGCTCCTGACGTGTTTTAACAGCCGTCTCAGCAAGTTCCGTGAAATCATTTGCGGGATTGTCTGGAAAGAAGTACATTTTAACACGTATTATCCAAAGATATAGTTCCCTTCCAAAAGGAATCATTAGGAGGAAAAGCTCAAAGGGCGAATGGGACTTCATTGACTTGATAGTCTTCTCAAGAAGCTCATGGTTTGGATTAGACTGTACATCTGATTCTATCCCAAAGGCAGTCATCAGAATGATGTCCAAATACATTTGCCGGAACCATTTACCGATATCTACAACTTTTTCTGGTGAAGGAACCAAAACAAATATTGTCACATATTTAAAATAAAAAATCTAAACTATATATCCATTCTTTAGTAAGGCTTTCGTAACACTGCAAATAAACAAGCTTGCTGAGCTGACTTTCGGCCATTTATTTCGTTCAATTTTTTCAGTTCTAAAACATTTTTTTTCCTTTTTATTCATCTTCCTTTTGCTTATGGCGGAGATATTCATTGCCGTGTCGTATTTTATTTTCCCACAAGTTTTCCTAATGTTTCTTAAACGTTTTACCGTGCCCGATGTTAAATTTGTGCCTGTGAGCCGCAGCCCGAAAGTATTGTGGGCTCTGTCCATACCGATCGGCCAGCGATTACACTCTTTTTTTTAATAAGAACAAACTTAATAAGAACATTGAGGCTAAAATCGGTCGAAAAATAAGAACAATTTAAGAACAATCTGAGGCAGAAATATTTTTCAACAAACAAACATCAGACCGGGGATGACAATTTAAAGCTAATGTTTCTTTTCAAAATTCAGAGTCTCTACTATATATACAGTCTTCCAGATATATCCATCACTCTTAAACTTCATTATCACACTTTTCGTGTGTAAACAGTAACAGATTACATTTATGAATATAAAGAGTGAACACTACATGTACTGTATACATGTACTGATAAGCACAGGTTCTTTGTACATCACTATTTTATGATCCATGTGAAAGGTAATTGCAGTACAGTGTATAGTACAGGTACATATTACAATAGAATTAGCTCAGTCCCAACAATGTCATCATTTGTAACATAGTCACTGCCTCCGTCCTGAAACGTAACACAGTACTCCTCCAAGCTTCTATTGAAGTGCTGGAAACCTCCCATAACCCACCCGTTCTCGTACAGATCCGGCAGCTGTCTTCCCACAAGCGGAGCGTCTGTTGTTCGGTCATTTTCCTTGTCTTCGGGCTCAGTAATTGTTTGCGGATCCAGCTCTTCATCTTCCTGGGCTTCCTGGATCTTGCTCTACTGGCTCGGTCACACTGGAGGTAGGGGCTGCATTTGCTGCATCAATCGGCAATGGTGGCTGCACCTTGTACGCTCGGAGTCCCTCGGGCTGTATCTTTGCATCATCAGAGCCTTCAGCAGTAATAAGACAACCTGTCTTCTCCCTCACTTGCCATACAAACAATTGATAGTACTCGGACACAATTCTGTTGTAGACTGCCAGCCCAGTGAGATATGAGTACTCGCCTTTCATTCGCTGAAAATGGCTCAGTGTTCCCATACCATCGATCCGCGTTCTCCTCCGAATCTACAGCCAGCTTCTTGACCAACTCTGTAAAACTTGCATCGACGGGCAACCACAGATCTGTAGCGTTGGGGTTCTGTAAGCTTCGCCCATTTTTTACAAGTATTAAATCCAACGGTTGATTTAGGCACCCTGCAGGTCAGGGTCCCTACAGTGAAGTACTGTACAGTACGGTATAATAACATTTGAAGCCATTAGAGAACACAGAATTTTAAGAACAAAATAAGAACATTTTGAGGCTGAAATGGCCAATAAAATAAGAATACTGAGCCTGAGCTAAATTTTATATACTGGTTCTTAATTAAACAAAAGAGTGTAGTTAGCGATGAGATCTGAAAGCATGGACTAAACAGATTTAATAACAGTTAAGCCAGGCACGGTGATAACGACGAAGGCATATAAATTTGGTCAATTTTCTTGTCCAATACAAAAAAATAAAAATTATCAAATAAAAATTGTCGCATTAACACTGTTCAGGTAGACGGAGGCTTACAGAGGCAAATAAAAATAGTCACATTAAAATAATCACATCATAATTATTTGTGTAGACGGGGCTTCAGTTGTACACGAGCATATACAAGTTGTCACTTAAAAAAATTCACAGTAAAATTGTCACATTAACAACAACTGCAATTATTGCTATAGACGTTCCACATGGGGAAGACAAGAAATACAAGTTTTAAAACTTTTAGTAGTGGTGAAATATATTTTTGTAGTGCAATAAGCAATTTTTAATATCGCCAGCTTTGTTATCATTATATTTTCAATCCTAATTTTGATATCTGTTGAAGACCTCAAACTGCAAGGCCTACAGTATATGTAATTGCAATGCAATAAAATGAAGCTTCTTAAATTGATACTCCGTCACAAAGTTAAGTATTTGTTGTTGCTATACCTATGTCGGCTACAGCCTGTAGTTTTCCGATGAGCGTATCGACAGCTTTCTCCATTAACGGTACCATCAACTTCATTTTCGCTGCGCTAAATGTCGGAGTTAGAAACTTGCGAATACGTTTCCAGTCTTCACCTTGCGCTCTAAATAACGATAATGCTCCTTTAGTAGACTCACTAAAAAGTATTCGTACAAAGCGGTCTCGAAAATTATGAAACTGTTTTATTGTGACTTCTTTCAATAACTCTGGTTCAAGAGCAACAATAGAGACGTGAGGGGCCCAATAAACAAAGTTTTTGCCATATTTCTTCAAACATTTTATCTGGAAGTTGACTATCCCGCCGGCCATTACGATATCCAAGACATTTCCTATGAAGGGCAATGGTTTTGGTCCGGGTAAACCTATCTTCCTCTTCATAGCGTATTGCCTTGTTCCATTCCGATAAATGGCCACGCCGACAATAACACTCAGTAGAAGATAAACAAGTGGATTGCTTATACAACTGCTGAAGAATAACTTGATGGACTCCATTTTCCCTAAACATGAATTTTAAGAATATATTCGTTAATGTACCATGTTACTTTAACATTGTTGGTTTTAATAACGTAGGCATTTAACCTCCCGCTCAAACCGAATACTTTTGAAAAGTTTCGTAACCACAGCTTAGGCCCCGGTCATGCATGTAAAGCAGATTTGTTCAGGGCCCCGGTAGTGCGGCCACCCGCTTTACGGAGTTACCCTGGATGAGCTACCGTTTACATCAGACTGAACGCAAACTTGACTCGGCTAGAAGAGTCACCCGGCTCTCGAGTTACTCATTGTGAGGATACAATTATTCTTTTAGCCAGGATAACTTTTTTCATGTAAACAGTTTGGCTCGTATTCCAGGGTCAACCCGTCAATGATTCTATGCAAAGAGCATGCGCGATTAGTTTTTTTCCTGAAGTATCGAATGTCAATAATAAAATATCAATCATCGCAAATATCAGTATTTACGCAATATATTTTAATCAAATATATTCAAGCAGTAAACAAAAGAGGTGCTAGGAAGTTTTTCTTTCAGCCTTTATAGTTCTCTTTCGTAATTACAATTGCTTTAATTGCCATATTGCCTAGAATACCGCTGGAAAAAAAAAATCAACAATACAGTTACGGAGGTTCAACATCAGGATACCTGGATTGCGTCCAAATCTACAACTGGTTTCGATTCGGCTCCATCAATAAAACCCAATATCAAGAGGGTATGAAGTAAGAAACTGCAACCTCAGCAGAGGCCTTATTCTTTCGGCACGGTCTTTTTTAAAGTTATTTTGAAACATGGTACTCAGCTCTTCCGCCGATGTTACTATAGCTCGCTTGTTGCGTCATGCATGCGTGGATATTTTCGTGGAATAGACGTGGAGGAATAGTCGTGGAGGAATAGTCAAGTTCATTGATAAAACTTATAAAAGGACTTTGTCTTTGCTCTAAATTTCCAGTCATTTCATCTCAAATCATTTTGAGAAAATTTTCCCGAACGCACGAGTAGCACCGCTGCGGAACTGAACTGGGTATCATGTCTAAAACTAACTTAAGAGAAATTACCCAAGGAGTAAGAAGTATGTAGAGTTTCACTCTTTTACATCATGCATCCTCTTTTGCCTGTACCGATGACTCGAGATTTGTGGTGATTCCTGTTTACTTTCAATCAAGCCAGTAGATTCATTATAAATTAAACTGAATAATATCTTATTTGCAAGAGGAAGTTTATACTGACGCTAACTCCTTATTAAAAAAAAAAAATACAGGACGCAAAACTGGGCTTGTTAAAAAAAAAAACGTGGATTCCATGTTACTAGCTGGCCCTGAAAAAAGCGGACTTTTTGCTTCTGTCGTCTTTTATAAAACGTGTACCGAGTCCGCTTTTTTTTTTAGGGGTCGGTCCAGTCCGTGTCCAATCCAGTCCAGTCTAAATTTTACAACATGCCTGCCGAGCCCTTGTTTTGTCTAGGACTCTTCTTGTAGCCTATGTAGGCATACTGATTTCGAAACGAGTTTTCTCTACGGTTTTATTGTGCTTAACGTTCAACGCACTGCTGTTCAAGTAAAGAATAACAAAAAAGCCATTACGGCCATTACTCTAAATAATATTTATATAGCAATTGCAGCGAGCTGCTCAATGTAATTTGAAAAGAATGAGATGTATGTATTTTTAAGGACTGCAGAGAAGAGATAGCAGATACTTTGGCTGTTTGACTGATACGTTTTAAAATTTGGAGTTATCTTCGTGTTCTATTGAAAGTCAGTGAAACTTACCTAAATAAAAGAAGAAAAAAAAAAACAGTTAAGACTTGAAAACTAAACCGAATTGTTTAGCCAAGTAAATACCATTGAAGCCAAAGGTTTGTACTGAAAGTTAATGTTCTTGAATGTCAATGAACCTTGCAGGTCACGAAAGTAAAAGCGGAAGTTTATTTAATCATGCCCCTGTGTTAGACAAGTTTCAAGCATATTAATTATACTGCTTTCAGAGTTTAAACTTTAGATTACTTTGTAACAATTACATGCTATTTCTAAATGTTTCTTACCTTTAGAAAATCAGTAGATAGTTTCAACTTGGAAATGCCAAAACGAGACGGCCTTGGCACCTTAAAAACAAAATTACTGACCTTAGCTTAGCACATGACTGCATTATCTTGCCAATCATTCAAATTGGTTGCATAACACCACAGGCGGCCGGTAAAACAATTTAAAAGTTATGTCATTACATTCGCACCGGATTTCCAACAGTCGGTCTTGTCAGTATTTACCCACCAAAATTGTTTTCTTTTGAGATAGTATCCAAAATAAACAAAAAAAGGCGACAGAATAAAATAAATGTATTTTCCTTACCTTGTGTAAACTGTGTTATACATATATTCATTCCGAAAGGCTTTACCTTTGGGACGGATTTTGCCTTGTAACATGAGTCGGATGAAGAATACACTACAAAAACCGTCATAAAAATCCAAAACCCATCGAAATGAAAACAATTAACATTGTAATTTTAATACAAGTTTTTTTCCGAGAACAAA
>JAOBAY020089424.1:0-10215 GCA_025331085.2 Zoanthus sociatus
GCTACTCGATGACTATTACTAATAGACCACTAGTAGCGTAGCCAATCAAAATGCAGGATTTGCAATAGTTCACTAGTTGGGTGATACTAATATGCGTTAGTCACAAAGTAAAAGATATCGACAGCAAACCAGTCACACCGCACGTATCTGTCACTAAACTAAGAAAACAACGCCAATTTAAAATCAACTATTGTGTGAATGCTAATTGTTGATACTGAAGTTATTGCCACACAAATCAATGCATTACTCAAAAACGACTATGTCACGCGCTCCCTCAAAGTCAGCTTAACTTCTACCGTCAAAAGTAACTTTTATCGGGTTACAGTCAATTTTAGGAGCTAACCTGCGATGGATTAGTGTACCCTCCAGGGGGAGTCAAAGACTCCGCTTAACACTACATATACCAGAGATAAGCGCCGGCTTCATGGGTCACTTGGCTCGTGAAGGATTCAGCTTAGCTTAGACGCCATTTTATGATACAAATTACGGCTCAAAAACAATTTCTGTGTGAATGCTATTACTAGCAGTATTTTCGACGTTCAGCTTATTATCATTGCAGGTGTAATTATTTACTAATTTTTTTGGTAGTGACGTCTTTATGATTATTATTGCCATGTTCACTTCCAACTGTTAATGGTCTTTTCCCATTAGGTAAATAGAAATCACTACCGAACGTCTCTAGCACTTTCTTCGTTGATTTTTCTTAAACTTTATTTTGCTGGTATAGAAAAAAACAATTTCAATTTTAAGGCACAAATTGTTTCTTTCCATAAAAGCGATTTATATAATGTAATGGGAAACAGTGTTGTAAATTGTACTAAACACGAAAACAAAAAACTCTCAAAAAATGGATGAATTTCTTACCATAAACATCATTCCAAAATTCCATTTTCCTCTGCTGTGCGTCACTGTTGCTCATTGCTGCCACCAAAATGGAGCACTTGTTTGGAAATACTAATGAGAATTAAGTATAATCCGGCATTAATAAAACGCTTAATGTAATATAACGAACATGAGACTTGGGGAATACCTTACTTGGCTTTATAGTAGCGCAAGTCTAGGTCTGAGGGCCTGGCAGTCTGAAGTATTGCAGGTCACATTAAGGTGTTCAAACAATCTAGCTTATGAACCGAATTATTACAGGGCACATTAAGGTGTTCAAACAATCTAGTTAGTTTATGAAGCACCTCTAACGTTTGCATCTTGTCACTTTTTGAAATTAATAAATATAAATGTCACTTTCTTCAAAAAAAAAAAAAAAAAAAAAGCTTAAACGAAATGTTGCGTACCGAGGAAGCTGATCAACAATGTTCAAAAGAAAATGGGCCGAACAGCAGATTATTTGTAACATCAGAACAGAACCTGTGGATATTGCAATATCAAAAACAGCTAATGTTTAGTTAGAGCTCTTGATTCGAGGCAGAAAAAAAATTTCTTCACAAAAAGAAAACTTTAAAGTTGCGATAAGAATTTACATTTTTAAGTTTCATTGCAATTTAAAAAGAATTGAATTGCAATTAAATATATCGTTCCTTTTCTCTACCCTGCTATGTCATCTATATAAGAAACTCACCTGATCCCCCTGGGGCTAGCCATTTGTCTCTTGCGAACAAAACGGTGTCTAACATGCACTCAAATAAAAGAAAGTAGCCCTATAGAAAAATATAATAATCAATCTATCATAAACAACACCAGCAAAACGTTATTTTCATATGACATCATGAGGAGTTTGCGGCGCGTCAGGAAGGGAGACTGGTGATCACTTGCTTCTATCACTGCTAGGGACTGTTATTTTATCTTGATATTCGTAAGTGGAGCGTGACTTGTTGATTTGAATCTGACAGAGAGTTTGTTTTAGAGCACTTCATTTTTCCTATTCATAATTGATACCATCTAACATCTGCACTAATGCTATTCTACGTGCTCAAAAGACTACATTGACTATGGCGTCCGAATTTGTGACAACCTAAACAATAAGTTAATTACATCGCAATTATTGTATTGAGAGTAGACTTAAGTTTTACTGTTAAAAGCACTTGTCCAGTTCAGGGCCCGGCTCCACAAAACTCTAATTAACTTAATCCTAGATCAGTTTTAAAAGACAAAATTCAAAGACTAAATTTTTCATAAGCTTTGTGATGCTTACAAAATTCTATTCAGTTTTACCAATACACTGACATGTTAACTCCGAAATTTCTGCCCAAAGCAAGCTATAGATGGTAGTAAGCAGAAAAATGGATTAAAAAATTAATCCTGGGTTAGTACTAAATGGGTTTTGAGTAACCGGACCCAGATAGTTTTTGTTTATATGATTTTCGTTTATTCCTTTATTTGCTCCTAAAATTCTTCTTGAGCAAACTTAAACGACTCAAAGAAGAAAGCACACATCTATCTCGTAAAACGTCCCCAAACGAGTAACGCAGTGGTTGACTGGTTGCATTGGTATTACGTAACAGCCAAACTATCACTTTATATCGCATTTGGTTGCCAGTTTGAACCCACTGCATTGTGACTTGATGATCAAGACACACTTTACCCCAACTAACTCCAGCTGAATCACGTATGATATTCCTATACTTAGTGACCCATTCAGTGGAAATGAGAGGCTCTCCATTTCCCCAAAGTTACTGAAGGTAAGTTTTGGCACTGACGTGAAACGAAGAAAAACAGATCTCGGTACCATGAACTGTTCACAATCCATAATTCGCTCAAGCATCCAATTAGTTACTACTTGACCTCTATCAACGATTTACAAGTAACTAATATATATGAACAATTGCTAAAACAAAGCAAAACAATAAATGACGCTTACCATCCATTCAGAAATAATGATATCAACCTGAAAATGAGAGGTAAATTAAATATTTTTTGTTAGAAGACGACAAACAATAGAATAACACCAATTTGCTACAACTTTAATAACGATAAAATAGAGAACAGTAAAAAGATAGTTTTACTTTTGGCCAAAGAGCTGGCAAATTATTTAGAGGTTTCTTAAAAGCAAAGACAACTAGGCGATATTTGCTATACACTCTTGGATAGGCGAGACACTGGTGACTAATCAACACACCAACCAATCACATGCAGCTCTATATACCGAAGACAGGAAAAATCCCGCCAAACTTTATCAAACACAAAACGCGCGTCTTGTCTTTTGCTTGAAAAAGTATCCATTAGCTCAAAGATAAAACTCTCAATTGATTGACGAACGACAGAAACCCAACCATGACAAAAAAGACAAACAATCATTGTTACAATACGAGCAGTGTATCAAAGTCCACTGTAATATGTTGAATACGTTGATCATAAAACAACGACATAAAACTGTACGACTTTGAAATTACGAATGAACCAAAATAATGGATAAAATTCGTGAAGCCAAGAATTTCGGTCAGCGGTAACGTGTTAGATTTTACGACTCTTGACGTTTACCTTATCAACAGGAAGATCAACACACTCAGCTTTTCCTTTTATTAACGTGATTTTCTTTTCTAGACCATTTTCTCTGAAATTCAGTAAAGAAAATCTTTATCTTTAATAAATCAGAGCTAATTTCGTAAACCTACCAGAGAAAACCAATGATTACAAAAGTCACAAAGGTTGATTGTCACGACATGTCCGTCAATTAAACTGTTTTTTGTAATCTATGAATAACGAAAAAATTTATAACTCTTTACAATAATTTTATGGAAATATTTATTTTTAGAATATGATTAAACATAGCTTTCCACTTTTTCTAGAGTAAGAAAAATTATTGACAAGCAACAACAAATAACCTTAGAGCAACACTTGAGGAATTGTTATTTTAGCTGTTTAGTCGATTGAAAATATCGTCATATGATTCATTCATATTTCTTTTTTCCAGAATTTTTTCGAAATTCTAGCACGTAAAGAATTAAAGTATGACATGCACATTTCTCATCGTTTGCACGAAAACAAAAGTGCTGCACATATTCTTACCTTATGATATCCATTGCTTGATAAATAATATCCGATTGGTCAATACCAATCACGTGACGGGCACCAGCACTAGCGGCAAACATGGATAGTATTCCCGTGCCGCAGCCAACATCTAATACAACCTTTACAAAAGACGATAGAGTTATTGTAATAAACTGGTTAGAGACACACTAATCGTTGTGCCCTAAAACACCCTAAACTGCTGTTCATTTTTTTAAAGCCCAAAAACATTATCCTTTAAGGTAGATTCAGAAATAAAAGACCAACTTCCAGCATGACGTTAGTATCCATTTTATAGAGGCTGTACGTTTTCTTAAATACTGCACACTTCTTGTTTGTCACAATATTTTGCCATGCAAGATGTGGCTTCACTAACCACTGGGCCAGCTTTCACCATAATTATTGTGGTAGCCGAGGTCCTCTGGGCAAGGTCACACACATATAACGCACGGTATCACAGACGATCAATTACAAAACAGCAACCCACAGTTACTTTTCCCTAGTTTCTAAACATCTAAAGTTTTTAACTGGCCATTGTTAACCATCCCTGTTACCAGCTAACTAAGAATAACTCATTTATATTACTGTATGTGTCAGAATCGCTCTAACAACAGGGATTTCGGGACCAAGAACAGTGAGTCATTGGCATCACCAAAATCTAAGTTGTCTTACCACCAAAAACGTAGCCTTAGAATAAAAGAGAAAAGAGAACAAAATATGATTTTGCTTAATATACGATATTGTAGAGTTAGCGACAAAATTCTAAGATAATATTCAACTGAATTTTAGTCCCACAGCGGGAAAATGTTTTGGCGAAAAAAATAGATTAGTGGGTTTTGATGATTAAACGACTCAGGGTCCTTGTTGGGGTTACTCCTGATAGCGAAATGATCTGAAACTAAAGAAAGAACGTACCTTGTCTTTAAAGA
This sequence comes from Zoanthus sociatus, assembly GCA_025331085.2. Lineage (NCBI taxonomy): Eukaryota > Metazoa > Cnidaria > Anthozoa > Zoantharia > Zoanthidae > Zoanthus > Zoanthus sociatus. The sequence goes on from JAOBAY020089424.1 coordinate 4,890, forward strand.
TACTTGGATTTCCATAGATAAAATCTTTGTAGCTCTCAGTCCGAACTTTGTCCTGTTAACAAAACACTGACATTTAGTAACACAATATCTCCCATTTTTTTTAAACAACCAACATAAACGATACGTTTCGTTTATTGCAAAAATCTTTTTACAGTTAATAGTTGACTGTTAAATTCTCAGTTACATGCTCCAAATTTAACAGGTTCTGTTTCATAGTAAAACTTTTCAGAATTGTCTTACAATATTATAGTGATGCAAAGATTGATGATAACGCAATGAGATAGAGTAAAACAATAGGATTATGTGGGAAAAAAATTTGTTAAACGGACAAAAGTTTCAGGAAGGACACAAGGTTAACAAAACTAAGAGGCGCTCATTTATCCCACGAGGTTTGAAAGTGTTCTAAGTGTGAACAAGTCGTATTTCTTTGGTTTAGCGACAATTGTTAATAACAATAATGTTCAATAATAGTAGTAATAACAATAATAATAATAATAATAATAATAACAATAATAATAAGGAGAGGTTTAGAGAGATCTTCTTAAAAAACTAACCTTTAACATTTCTTCATGAATGTCAAATTGAGCATAGGAGGTGAAATAGCCACGGTCTGTGTCTGGTGGACAAGTTTGCTCATCGCTCCTATTTCTTGAACTGTTACTGTAAACAAGACAAAGAATCAATACGAGAAAGACAATATACTACAGTTCTGATTAATTATTAACAAGATAACCGCATGAACTCCGGATTCCTAGTATGCTATGGGCAAAAATAGAAATTGACTGTTTTGGCATTTTAACATGCAGAAACATATGTACTAGTCTTAAATCTTACTTATTTTATGGTTTAATTTCAAATCGCTGAGCTATATGCACATTCTATATTGACTTCGCATGTGTTTTAGCACGAACCCCCACGCACACGCTTTAATAGCGTGACAGAGATTTGTAACTGAGTGACACTAAAACGGAGGCCCATTTTACATCTCAGGCCTTCCTGCAAAGCGCTAGTAATTATATTAACAACTTATTGTTCAGACTGTAAACATTATTAATGAATCTCAAATATACAATTTAAAGCAAATAAATCTGTTTCTAAAATATATGAAAAGTATAATTTTAATTAGTATTAAATTAGCAGGTGAATAGCACTTTCGCGCGCTCTGCAATTGGTTCATCAAACACCGACTATCCTGTGCTATCTACCTTGGTCACTCATCCATGAAAACAATGATTGCACTCTGATTGCACACACGTGAGATGGATGGCCGAAGATTAGTTGCTTTTGACCACATTTTAATACAGTTTTTTTAAAGTAAATTATTTTAAAAAGTGCTATTCACCTGCTTCGCGGCTCGGTAAATATCCACCACTAGTTACCTCCACTACGAGGAATAATTGTTAACTATTCTTAAACCGTTCAGGAAACAGCGTAGCAAAATTATCTATACATTTTTTATGATGTACAATTGATGCAATCTGCAAGCTGTTGGTGCCAGCCAGGACATATCAAGATTATTTAGCTATATTGTTATGGTTGTGTTCGGTAAATTGAGTAGAAATTGTAGTTGACTGATGCCCTACCATTTGATGGGGCACTGATTTGCATTTCAAATTCTCAACTGATTTTTGAATCTTTCTTTGTTTTCATTTGAAGTTCTCCATATTAGGTTGTTTTCCTTATTTGGTAATATGAAAATTAATATCGACAGTAATTGGTAAATCATAAAACATTTACATCATCATTGATCCAGACATGTATGCATTCTAATTTTATCAACATCTTAATAAAGCTGTAGATGTGAACCCCAACCCTTTGAAAAGCGGGAGACATTTTTATGAGTTCAGGAGCTTGAAGTACAACTTTTGAGTTACAACTTTTTGGCCATTTGATGTGACAGGAAAGTCTCATGTATTCTCATCGTTCCTTAGCTAAAAGTTGCTCCAATAGGAAGATTGTTTATATCACTGTGCAGGTTGAAAGCCGAATTATTAGCGTATTCGATCTTGTGACACAATAAGACAAGGAGGAAGTCTGTTTTATTTTTTTACTAGTAAGTATTCAATATTAGTAGACTTAAAAGCGGGAGACTTATGTACCAAAGTGGGAGAGCAGGAGACGGGGCAAAAAAGTGTAAGTCTCCTGCCAAGAACGGGAGAGTTGGCATCTATGATTTTTTTTAAAGTCTTACAAACAAAGTGTTGTGAATCCAATATCTTTCATAAAGCATTACTGTTGTACACACCTACAAACATTTTCATCGACCAGCAATGAATCCTGTGCAACTGCTCTAAATAAAGCAAGACAGTAAAACAATAAATACTTAATTAAAATGAAATTATTTGAGTTAAGTAACTTAGACAAGGTTTGATATCATTACTTGATTTCAGTCATTTCCATTTTAAAGATGATAAAACACATTTTCAAAACAAAGTTATGCAAGGAACTTTTTCATTCTTTCCACTAAACCACTCAGCGAGGCCATTTTTAGTAATTAACTAAACGAGACTCATTCCCTCTGCCACTTCTGAAGTCTGCCCCATTGTTGGCTTGGTTACTGTACCTCAAGTCACTTCTGGCTTTTCGATCTAAGGCATTTTCACATTAGCAGTTGCCTCGATTTTACTAATCCTTGCTTTGTATTCAGAGTATTGGAGCCCAAGATGTCATCTGGCACTAATAATTCAGTCAAAGGGAGAATGAGCTCCTTATGAGCCAATGGCTGACATGCACCAGGTGCTGTGGAGTGCTTAGAGTATTGTTACTGTATACAACAGACCCAATCTGATGGCTACACATTTTTTTGAGAAGCATCATCATCATCATCGCCTCTTGAGCCAAAAATAAGCATCATGCTTTATCCTTGGCTGAAGATACATGCCCTGCTGCTAGGTTCAGCTAACTCAGGAAAACAGAGTGGGGCTTTATGACAATGTCTGGCCAAATCCCCTCACCCCATACATCCCCTCCCACCACTTTAACCAAATTTATGTGCAAGTACATAATTAAAGGCGCTCAATGAGCGCATGTGGTACTACCAAATGTGCTTGTAAGTAGTGTAGTATTGATTTACCAGAGGCTGATTGAGTTAACTTAGTTTATATTTGGTTTGCATTTCATATTCAGGATCTGTTAGGAGACTGTTTTGCCTGGATTGTTTACCATCGAGTGTGGTTTCATCTTGTAGTTTCGCCACAATGATTTGGCTAAAACTTGAAAAAGCTTTCATCATTCTAACTGTTAATAAACGATAAAAACTGTGATAGATAAATACCAAAAAAATTTAGTAGAATGCTAGCATACCTACCGAATTCTTGGCAAATTGACGAGACACCGTGCAAATCAACGTAAACTGATATGCGAAAGCCTGGGTATTAGAAACATGAACTCAAGGCTAGACATGAAGTCGAGGTTAAAATTGCATAATTTTGTTACACTCTTGCTTGATTACAGACCGATGACATAGTGGTACCCAGACACTTTCTGGGAGTACCACAAAAATTAACATCAAAGACATCATCAGATTTGTTTCTTTGCGGCAGACATACAGTAGTCTGTCTCCTTCAAATGCCAATATGTATTCCTTTACAGTATTGTACTTTGCAATTGGCCATGGGCACTCCTGTACATGTGTTGGAGAATATGTTGCTAACCATGTCCTCCAAAATAAGCAGTGTTTTTTTATTCCCTCTGCAGTTCTTACATTTGTTATGGTCTCTACTAGCACCAGAGACAATATTTCCCAAGTAGCTAGAAGGAATTCACAGCCTTTGGTAGGGTTATCCACTGTTAAATTGTCACAGGGTTTCCCATAATCAAAAAAGCAGCAGCTGTACATTAATATCTAAGCATAGGGTTTAATCTGCTGCATCTCTTGTTGTTCCACTAGGATCAGCAAATCTTGCTACATTTAGTAACTAGCAATGTGCATCAAATCAGATGTACCAAATTTTTGTGACACTACTGTACATTTTTCAATATTTCCAGTCTATTTGACTTGTGTAATAATTATAAACTAGAAATATTGAAAAATTCAACCTAACAAAACTTTAATACATATGATTTAATGCACATTATTGTAAGTACGCAAGAATACCCACTAGTTATTATTATTCAATAACAAAGTAATTTTAAGACTGCACCAAATTATATTAAAATTTTCTTCAACTAACCTCAACTGTTGAATATCATCAACAGCTTTTGATAGGGCGGCCTGTGCTTGTGATGCTCTTTCTTCTGCAGCCTGCAGCCTTGTAATGTAAAATAACATTTTAAGACTTCATGACTGACAGTCTCAGTCAGTTATCAACAACCAACTTCTCTGGAAATCCATAGGACATGTACAAAGTAAGGCATTTGGTAATAAGAAAATGAGAATTTATCAAACAAAGCAAACTACTGACCTTTCCAAATTCATTAATGCAACGTATTGGCGGAGTTGGGGGAATGTAACAAATGAATATGATATTTGTTGTAATAATTGAATGTTTGGCTTATCTATATTTTTATGGACACTAAAATACAGTATAACTAATAATTAATAAATTACAAATTAAATCGTACCTGTTTAACAACTTTAAATATTGGGAATGTGGAATAGTAACTACGCTATCTGGCTTCTGATCATCCTCACAATTATCATCCTCTTCTGAGTCATCATCAAATTCTGATTGAAGTAAAATTTTGGGCAATTACATAACAAATTGGTACAAAACATATAAAATATCAAAACTTATAATTAACTATTTTCTGAAGTTAAAAAATTACTTTTCTCATAACTATTGCTGAGCAAATTGATCAAATTAGGGAGTAATAAAAAACCTTAATGACTGAGGTTTATAATTACTGTTGACTCTAAAGCTACTCTTAAATTGATCATTACTATAATTTGTATTTTTATTAATTAATATAAATATTATATATTAATTACTTTAAATTATCTCACCGAATTGTAACAAACCATCATTTGGCAGCACAGGTTTTAGAAAATCTTCACTCTCCCAGGGAGGAGGAAATCCTATTTCTGCAATACTAGTTATTGATGGACTCTATAAAACAAAACAAAAATGTAATGTTTTTTACTAATGCTTTACCATTTTAAGGTCTAATTTTATACATCGAATATGACCAATGTATCAGGGCTCGAAATTGCGACCAATACGGTGGCACTTGCGACTAAATTTTTCTTTTTGCGACTAAAACTTCAACAGCGGTCGCAATTTTGCAACCATGTTCTCATCATCTAACGTAAAACACTATTTTAACACTAATTTTCAACTTCTTTTAATTTTGCGACTAAAATTTTGCAACCAGTCACAAAAACGCG
>JAOBAY020089435.1:0-10214 GCA_025331085.2 Zoanthus sociatus
TTTGTTACCTTTCTACCACAACAATGACAAAGTTTAAATTCTTTCACAATATCTGCTTGGCAGTTTTTTCTCTTCATTTCATTGTATAACTTTACCAGCAGAAGAACCCAGGAAACCTGGGCCAGTGAAAACGTTACTTTCCAGTCTTCGTTCCACGGAAATATTACTAGTGCCCAGTCTCCATTCAAATGTGTTGAGCTTAGGTAAAGTGTGTTGTGTTTTCAGTTTGTGTGTTGTGTCTCAGAATAATGTATTATGTTTCAGATAAGTTAGTGGTGGTTTCGGCAAGTGTGTTACGTTTTTCAAAAATTGTTTTGTGTTTTCAATGTGTGTGTTGTGCTTTGCACTTATGGGCCACCGTAAGAGACCCATCAAAAATATGATATATTCAGCAACCACGTGATAGAGCCACCAAAGGTCACAGGTGTCTATAATGCTACATCTATATTGTCTGCAAATCAAACAGTGTGAAATCTCAAACTCACTTCAGTTCCAATCTGTCGCCTAAAATGTAGTAACAGCAGTGTTTCTTGTAGAAAGTCCTTAAGTACTGTTGCTCTAGAGGTACAAAAAAAAATTATTCATAAAAGTGATAAAAGATCACAGAGTTTAATAGAAAATGGCAATTGAGCTGGAGTGTGATTTATCTAAAATCAAGTTATGTGATTGAGTTAGACACAAAATTCTTTTATTGAGATGAGTGGGACCCTCAACCATAGTCCATCCATAACCCCTTGCCCACACCTTTTCTTCAACTAATGTTAATCTCTCTCTTCCACCCACAGCCACCCCTCAACCAACTTTAACCTCTACCACTCACAGCCACCCCTCAACCAGCCTTAACCTCTGCTTCCCAGTCACAGCCTCCGCTCAAACAACTTTTACAAATCAAAATCAAGCAAATCAGATTCTACAACTTAGGCGAAATTTTGCCGTGAGTTCTGCGGATGCCCATGATTTCCATCCCAGCCTGTTTTTCTCTGCCTCTACAGGCTGTCGCTTCTTTCGCCTGCATTCTGGTGTCCAAGTAAGTGCAACTCTTGTGTTGTCTGATGTATCTCTTTGAAGTATATGCCCGATAAGTTTCCATCGCCTCTTCCAAATTTGCTACTGGAATTGTCCTTGCTTTCCTGTAAAGTTCTGCATTTCTTAATATCATTGGCCAAAAGATACATAGAATTTTCTGTAGACATTTTCTTTGAGATATGTTAAGCTTATTTTCATCTGTATCAGTCATTCTCCATGTCTCTGAGTTGTATAATAAGACTGCTAAGACATTGCTGTTGAATACACTCAGCTTAGTATTGCTACTTATTGTTGTGTTTCACCAGACTGGGCCTAATTTCACAAAAGCTCTTCTTGCAAGGCTGATTCAACGATTTATGTTGTTTTCTGCTCCTCCTGTTTTGTTCAGCGTTGCACCCAAATAAACAAACTTATCAACTTTACACTATATATGAGATTAACTTTTAAGCTTACTCACCATACACTTCAATACTACTTTCGTAAAAACTAGTTAAAGACTATTTGGTCTACGGCTGTACACTCTGGGTTTTTGATCTGCAATACAGATTTCAAGTTTCACAAAAATTCATGTTTATGTACGGAAATGGTTGAGACACTGAGTGGATATTAACTGAATACAATATTACAAACCTTTGCTGCTTGTTCTTTTCATCTGACTTTAAGCACTCTTCACATCTAGGAGAAATTTCCCTGTTGTAAAAAATATGAAACATCAGTTACTTCTAATTTCCTGGACCTCACTGCAGACAAACAGAATGAATTGCACTCCCACTGCATGTTTAAAACATTATTTTTCTAGCACTATACAATCTTTTCTAGCCTTATGTTGCAATCTAGCTGTGAGGCAATGAAAACGTTTTCTATACCCAGTGAAATCCAATTTAAAGTATAATATACATGTACCTCCAACTTGTGTGAGGTTTGTATCACAAATTTGGATCCACACTTACAAAGTCCATAAAATAGTCCAAATAAATAAGTGAAGACAAAGTCGAGTAGATATTTATTTAAAATCATGTAAAACTGGTAAAACTGTTTCGTTTTAAAACAACTAAACGTTTTCGAACTATTTTAGTTCATCATCAGAGTTCATTGCTTCTCTAGAACTACGTTTCCATTTTAAGTGATTTCTATGCCCTGGGGAAAAGGGCAAATTCAAAAGACTGTACTTGCTTATTCAAATTTGGCTTGTGATATGCAATATATAACGCTTCACTTACTCTAGATATTTAGAGTAAGTGAAGTAGATATTTATTTTATGACTTTAGTGGAAAACCTAACAATTGAAAAAACATTAGTAAAAAGCTTTACCAGATAATAAACAATGCATTATTACAATAATTTCAAAGGCCATCAAAGAAAAGGTTCCAAGATTAATGCAACTATTTCAAAAATCATCGAAAATAATGTTCCAAACAACGTCAGTACAAAAACTAACAAAAAATTAACTTCTAATGCCTGTAAGAAGATATTGCAAAACTTGTAACTTGATTTATATAACTTACCCAAGAATGAACTTTATGCAACTCAGCAATTCTTTCTATGGAAAATTACAATGATCAATAAGAAAAGTTGCTTAAAATCCACATCATGTATAATGGTACTTCAGTTGACTTTCAGTACAAAAACTAATATAGTTCCATTGTTTTCAGTTTTAACAGTTGATACTCTGGCTTTTTAAATGACTAGGCAGGATTGTTGCTAACATTTTTAAAGGTGGTCCCTTTCTACTGGAAGGGTGACCTCTCATAATTTTATTGGAAGATAGCACGATCCTTTTTGAAGTTGGTCTCATTCTAATTTGAGGGTTGTCCACTTCCACTGAGAGTTAGGACCAATGAAACATGAATGTGGGACCTCTCATTCTATTGGAAACTGAACCAATCCTATTGGAAGGTGGATCAATCCTACTGGAATTTGAACCAATCCCATTGGAAGGTGGACCAATCCTATTGGAACATGGACCAACCCTAATGGAAAGTGGACCAATCAAACTTGAAAGTTGTCTCACAGTACCATTGGAAGGTGGACCAACCCTACTGGAAGGTGGAGCAATCCTATTGAAAGATGGTCCAATCCTATTGAAAGGTGGACCAATCATACCGAAAGGTGGACCAACCAAATGGAAGGTGGGCAGATCCTTCTGAAATGTGAGCCAATAATATTGCTCACTTTATGTACTAATAAGATAAAGATTAAGATTATTAAGATAAATACATGAAACAAGTATTGCATCAACTTTACTAGCTAAAGCTAAATCCTTTATGAGCCAAGTGGCCCATGGAGCCAGCACTTATATCTCTGGTTTCTGTAGTGTTAAGTAGATGAGAGTCTTTACCTTTTCCTGGACGGAACACTTCTTCATCAAGGTTAGCTACCAGCAGATGCAGGAACTCATTTGTAAGGTTGAAAAACTGAACTGGGGACCTTGTGGTCAGAAGCCAGAGATTTTACCATTTTCACCAACCATGCCCACTCAAACATGCACTCATGAATATTTTACTATAACGACTGTATTCCCTAAAGATACTCACATAAGGATATAACCAAATCAACTCTGACTTAACCCTTTCTTTCGATCTATTTTTATTATAATCCATGGATTAATATTAATCAAAGTTGTCGTGTTTATTACATTATACATACAAAATTATCATAAAAACATACTGTAACTTTCTTATAAATTTTTTCTTTACCTTTTCATTAGCATATCCAACAACAATTTGTTTACAAACATTGATAATTCTGAATGTTGACTCAAGTTTTTCATCTGCTGTTTGAAGTTCAGCTGATTCCTAGTATGAGAAACCACATAAGAGGTTATAACTGATGTTTTTGTTTCTTCTGAATTTAAATCACCTGCTGATTAGGTGAGTGGGTATGGTTCTAGTTACTCTAGGGCATTGTACAATTGGCTTAGGACATACACCTCTACCCAGTCCTACCTTAGGTTCTTAATAATCCAGGAGAATTTTGTGCTTTTGCTATAATTTAATCATCTGCAAATAGTTTTGATCTTTGCATCTTTTTGGATTGAGCTTTGAATTCAGAAGTATTGTTGTACAAAATACACACCCACAATTCAATTAAAAGAAACGTTTTTCTGTTGAAGAAGAATTTCCAGAGACCTACAATGACAAACCAATCTGCTACTAATTTTCTTGTAAATGGTTTGGTTAAACAGTGTACAGGATTTGAGCAAGAGTGCAAATTTGTACTCTTGTAATGGTCTTTCAAATTTTCTTTTTTATGGAATGCCTGCATGAAAGCTCATTTGATTTGAGGCAGGTCTTCACCGAGGTTTATGAGAGACCTGTCAGTAAAAGTACCTGGCATTAGGAATCACTACTTCCAAGAAAACAGTCTACTGGCTTGCTATTAAAGAGGAAACTAATCGTTTTTTATAAATATTGCAGCTGATTTTACAGTACATAAAAATTACCAAATATGGTGATGTTAATTCACTTGGCAGTGTTCAAAATAGTAGTGGTGCTTCACTGATATAGAAAAAGGGTATTGAGGACCAAATGGAGATGTTGCGAAAGGAAACAGTGGTTCAGTCGGCAAAGGTGAGTGGAGTAAGATGGTACAGTATGGGCATGTTTTGAAGAGGGATGAGGAATGAAGGATGTTTTAAGAAAAGTACTGGAGTTTGAAGTGAAGGGCAAGAGGAAGAAGTGGAAGACAAAAGTGGAGAAGGAGAGCAACAGTGTTGTTGTGGAGAAAAAGGATGCCATGAATTGAGTCAGATGGAGAGTGGGAGTTGGAGAGATTGCTACCAATGTGGGGTAAATTGATTGATAATCCATTAGTTTGCACACTACGTAAATGCTTTTATTAGTGGACTAGTAAACTTGTGCTCAAACTAGCCATTGAGTGTCTAGTAACATATTATCTCCTTCCAAAAATAAACATTTTGAAATGTTCCTGCAATTGCTCTCATTCAAAATCACATTATTTTCTTATAAATGTACAGTATGTATAGTTTATGTTATGTTCTGTTTCTACAAACAGTCGGCACATGTTTGTTGAATATTTGTGTGTCATGTGCATGCAGGTTCCACAGAAAAATGAAAGAACATTGCATTAGGTAGAGCAAAGTAGTGTATTGAAAACTAATGGCTGGTGTATAATGTAAATGAAAAAAGCTGATAAAGTCTAGTAATGGGAAGGACTAGTAAACCTGAGTAATTACTAATAGATACTTATTAATACTTTAAAAAATATATTTCACGTCAATTGTGAAGAAAGTGTTAACAATTCTTCCAAGCAAGAGGTTAATGTTTAATCGCTTAACAGCTCAGATCTTGTTATGAAAATCAAATTTGCAGAGAGAGAAAAACTGGAGTATCTGAAGAAAACAGATTGAGACTGACAAAACATCAGAGTGAGACTGACAAATCTCAGCCCACATGCAGAGCCCAGGACTTGATCCCAGGTCTAGAGGTGGTAAGACTGACTGATAACCACTCTGCCAACCGAATGTCTAGAGAAATAAATTCCAGTTTCTATTCCTGCTTAGGAAGAAAAAAATAATGTTTACTAACCACATCTTGCAATGGCTTTAGGCACTGTAACAGTTTCTCTGTTTCTCTTTTTGAGGTTGAGGAAAAAGCAGCACATAAACGTTTGACTAGGAATAAAGATAATTGTTAATAACTATAAACGGAAACATTTCACTTACTACTAATTTTTACTTTTTTTTATTGAATAAAATTATATTATTTTGAATAAAACAGTTTTGAGTAAAGCAATAACTAATCAACATTTGGACATGTCAGTTCTTAAATAACTATTTATTGCTTATTCTGTTTATCACCAATAATTCTGACCATTATCATTACATTAATACCATCAGGATCATAGCTTTAATATCAAGGACCACCTACACTGTATGTATCAGATCAACTAAAAGAAAAAAGTTTGCAATGTTTTCTATTGCCACAAAGCTGTCTTATAACAAAATACTTAGCTAGTTTCATCTTCATAAAAAAACATTTTTTTAAACTTATTAGATTATTAATACTAAGACTGTAATGGATTTGTAATTTTCTCAAGAGTAGTCTGATCAATTCTCTTTTTTTTCACCTATTAACACAAATGCATTTTACTTTAAATACTTTGTAATATAATTTTTATGATTATTAATTGTTCTAAAATTTAAAAAGGACTCGAAACACTTTGAAATTTTTCATGCTTTCATGTTGTACAGCAACATTAATTTTCATTTACATTCTAGGCACACAAAGTTTATATTGTTTTGTATCGCTAATCAACGGCTGGAGTTAAAAAGCAAATCTTAATAATGCAGTTCAAACAAGTTATATCATAGCATCTTTATACAGTATAAAACCATAAACCTTTTAAAATAGTGAACACAAAATTGCAGCATAACAACAGCACCACAAAAAACTAAATAATACTGTAAATAACTTACAGTTCCTTTTTCTGCTGTCAAAACACCTGAGGGCTGACACTGACTTCAACGTCTCTTCGAATGAATCCCTTCTATAGAGGTTAAACTTTAAGTCCTGAAGTTGAATTTAAGGGAGCAATTAACATAAAACTGCTGTACGTTACAAGTGTGAGTTACAGTATTTTCTGGACTATAACCAGCACTGCAGATGACCTGCACCCCCATATTTTTATCTCTGATAGAAACAAATGTTAAAAGATTATCCACACTGTCATATAGCCCATACCCTTATTCATTCATTTCTTCCACATATATCATCCCATTTAACTGTTAAAACAATTTATTTACGAGAATGTAAACACAACAAACTGTAATATCAATATTAGTTGTAAAAGCATCACAAAATGTTCTGCAAAACAATAACTAATAGTATTTAAAAAACTACTAGTTATGTGTGGCTACACATGCTTGACAACAAGCATGGCAAAAAATCAAACAAGTCAGTGGAAAATGGCAGAAAAAATGGGATATTGACTGGAATAGTCAAAGTTTAGATATTGCATACAATCTACAGTAGCAGAACATTTTTGGTGAAAATGTTACAAATTATTCACAGCCACAGATCAGCTCCAGTATCTCACGTATAAACCCACACTGGTAGATCACCTACACATTCTCTGATACAAGTTAAATTTCACAGATAACCCAGGGCTTAATGTCTGGAAAATACAGTACTGTAGATATGAGAATTGGTACGACTATGATTATAAGTAGACAGTGATTTGACTATAGCACAAACTGTAATAAACCCAGTATCTTATATAAAAATAATACAAATACAAGAATTAATCTATTACAAGTATTTAATTAAATCCAACTTGAAATCACTACTCATAAATTTTCTGAAATAGGATTGGCTCCTGACAACATGATTTCAACATCACTCTCTTTGAATGTACTTTACTGTGAGAACAGTGCAAGGTCAGCTACAACACTGAAATAACATCACCATCATCATCATCGTCACCATTATCATCATCACTATCATCATCATCACCATCATCATCATCATCATCACCATCTTCATCATCATCATCATCATTGTCATCATCTTCTTCATCATCATCTTTGTTCGTCACCCCTAGTTTCCCACTTTTGGGTTGGGTTGCCTCCACTGTTTTCTATCCTCTACCATATCTTCTGTGATATCTAACTTCCTCATGTCTCTTCCACTACCTTACTCCATGTCTTTCTGGCCTACCTACTGGCTTTCTAACTTCCACTTCCAGCTCCATCGCTCTCCAAAGTGTGCTGCAGTATTCTCACCCCTACATTTTACATGACCAAACGACCTCAACCTCATTTTCTTTTTAAAAATCTATATCCAAGGTTCTCCATCCCATGTCATCTTCACATTAGGACAACATACAGTAAATTCATCTTATTTTTCATCGTGCAGATTAATAATGGAGAAATTGAAGTAAAGGGACAGCAACTGGATATATCTCTCTACCCTTTAGGAATGAGGGAGTTGACATTAAGTTGACCTCTTGACAATATTGTTGTTGAATGATACTAGTTCATACAGTAAAAACAATGACACCTCTCAGCTTCACAGACTACATGTAAGTCACCTCACCCACACGAATGCAGATATTTTTGAAACAGCATACAGTAACTATTATAATATTGTTTTTATGTGGATCAGTCTTCCATCCACACAAATCCAATAAATTCACTTGCCAAAATTGCATCTTTTTGAAACAAACACTCCAGGATGGATTTTTTGGAATCTGCCAAATGAAAAGATTTGTGTGGACATCCAAAACTGGATATTTTCAAATATGCTGACATCATGTAGTCAGGTTCAGTTAAGTTTCATCTCAGACTCAATTTATGCATGCAAATTAACTAGCATTTTAAAAACGAATTCAATTCGTTAGAGCTTGCATATTCATGTGTCTGGGTGAATCGAAACCTGAAACAATCAATGGATTCATGTAGATGCAGATATTTCTATACAGAACTTTTTACTTAGCTGGATCTGGATCTGAAGTTATGTGGAGAGGGTCTATAGTTACAAAACCCTACTCAGCCTACAGCCTCAAGATTACACATTTTTATCCAAATTCCCCGAGTTCTGATTGTTATGAAATAATTTGCTTACTGTACCTCAACTTTAGACTTCTGTTCATTCACGCTTTTATGTTTTTCACTGACAGATTTCACATGGCTGCATGATAAAAAACAACTAATCATTCAAACAATTAGAACCAACTTCAAATTTTTCAAGTAATGCAACACAACAAAAATACCTGCCATCCTTAATTGGTAAATACATGTAACTTGTATCTATAATGACCAAGCAGAAGTCCCCAGAGCTCAGATTTTGCTGAAGGTTGAACACCTGGGGCACCAGTCACATATTTTAATGACAGGGGTTTAAAGAATATTTTTGGGTCTAAAACTTTGGGCAGATGGGACTTTTTTTGAGTCTATAGAGATGCCAGGTGTTTTTTTTGTTATTGTATTTTTTATCTGCTCAAATCAACAACAGTACTGTAGTTTTGTTTTTGACTAAAACCGAAGTTGAAGTTGGCAAATTTTAACTTTCCAGAAGATAAAAATATAATTTGTTAATGCAAAAACACTAAGCACCACCTTGTTGTTGAAAAGTAGAGATTTTTAGAACTGCGCCAACGTAACTATGCCACCTAATTTTGTAGCTGCAATTACTAAAATGTTTCTCTTGCTTAAAGAGCATACGACATGATTCTGCAAAGTTTGAATGAAATTGATAAAAAAAAAAAACAAAGAGTTATGGCTGTTTTAATTAGGGTGATGTTTCTACTTTTTTGGCACCCAAGTTTGATGAACTGGGATGAGACAGATATAATAATTTGTGATCAAAACATCATTTCGTGTTGGGAACTATTCTACCATCTTGCTTGTTTCCCAACAAAATGACATCATCAAATCAAAGACAAAGGAAAAAGTCACAAGTTTTTTTGTTTACCTGACTTCTTGGCCGAGCGACTTGAAAGGGACAAATTTTACAATAAAAATGCTAAATACTGCTTCTGCACAGAGTTTCATTGTATTACTGTATTTTAAAATATGTTTCTTATAATGTTAATATTATTTCTATTTCCTGTCATATGCTCTTTAAGGATCTTGCATTTTCTGCACTACCCTTTTTTAATGACATAATATGGTTATTACACATAGATATAAGAATTGTGAAATTTTTCTTGTTCCTTTAGAAAATTTAATTTATTGTAAAATTTATGGAGCCATTAATAAATTTAATTGTATCAAAAATGGTATGGCACATCTTATGGAACCAAAACATAGTACTACAAGATACTGATCCCACCTCACCAAGCTTGGATAAAAAGCAGAATGTCCTGCATAATAAAGTTAATAAACAGGTCAAATGTTTTCTAAAAGGTACATGTGACAATGACTAAGTACATTTTTAAGTGCCATAGGTTTGGATGCTTTCTGGGAACAGAAGCCAAAAACTGTTACCCTTTTGTGATATTGAAATCCTATGAACTGATAATAAGGATAATGTAGAGATGTCATCCTTAGGAGAAATTTCCTAATCTCTCAAACTCCTATCACAAAACGTAAAAAGACCCAGAACACTTATAGATAACACCAGACTGTTGATTGTGGTTTTTCCCTAGCTACAGGATGAAATATTGTTTTTCTTAACTTTGTGATATGGTTTTATTCTCAAGTCACCCAAGATTTTCTGAAACTACCT
>JAOBAY020089445.1:0-10214 GCA_025331085.2 Zoanthus sociatus
GGCTAGGCAAGATTAAATCCATGCCCGCCTATAATTTTTTCTTGACTGGCTATGGCAAAACATATCTACATCACTGATACTGTTGACGATAACGCTACCTGGGGGCTGCCGTAGAGGATGTACTGCATGTAGATCCATGGAGAGAGACTTAGAATCTATATAAAGTACTGTTGCATTCCAACCGTGAAGTTTTTCAGCTCGAATGACACGTTTCTTTTCCCAGTCACTCCAGTACACGTAGTTTTCAAACAGAGACATGGCAAAAGGGTGTTTTATAAGCTTGCTTCCGATTAGCACAATATGGTGACCTGATCCATCGTAGTTACAAAATGCAATAAGATCTGTATGGGCATCCATCCAATACACACGCCTGTAAAGAAACGTTTACATTTAGGCCCCATCCGCACGTACCCAGAAATTTTTCAATCCATATAACCAGGGTTCCTGCAGCTCATGAGCCAACTAATTAAAGACCTTTTTAAAATTTTTTAATGCCAAAATTAAAAACATTTAAGACCAATTTTTCAATACAAAAAATCAGAAAAGGAAACTCTTAAAGAGATAACAATGCTAATTGCGTTCGACGTCAGGAGAATGTGGTTGATCCAAATCGACGCCATCTTGGATTTATCCGAGAGGGTCTAGGTGCGGGTCGTTTCCAGAACATGGGCCTCTTGCGAAAAAGTGCACTGCAGAGGAAGTTTCATTATCATTGAGGTTTATCATATATATAGATACTAAATGTTTTTGTTCAGAGTTAACCAAGAGTTAAAACTAATTCACTTTAGAGTAAGTGGGCCCTGGTGCGTGATACTCAAAGACAGAATTACTCACTTGATCCATGAAACACCGATTACTTTGAATTTGAAAATTATTCGTAACTCAAAGACAACAGAACAGTTTAGAAAGTAGAGAGAAATTATAAGTATCTGAATTAAAATATATTTTGTGCAGTACCTGGTAGTGAAGTCAAGGGTAAGGCCATTCGGCCACAATATTTTCTGTGATGCATTGACAAGAACCATGCGATTACTTCCATCCATGTCCACTCTCTCCACTCGCGGGCTTGATCCCCAATCAGTCCAGAAAAGATACCTGTTAACACAAGAAAGTCATAATCTAAGATTTCAACCTACCGATAAGCTAAGTCATGCTAAAATTCAAGCTCATTCAAGGAGTAATATTCGCTACCACTGTGGCCTTAGTGCCTATTTCATTGGCTTCAAGTTAACTACAAGCACGCATGTG
Source organism: Zoanthus sociatus (assembly GCA_025331085.2). Taxonomy (NCBI): domain Eukaryota; kingdom Metazoa; phylum Cnidaria; class Anthozoa; order Zoantharia; family Zoanthidae; genus Zoanthus; species Zoanthus sociatus. Next base: position 1,249 of record JAOBAY020089445.1, read on the forward strand.
CTATTTGCAGGTGGTGTGATATTTGTATATTTAATGTAGAAATAAAATAAAGAAACAAATGAAGAAATCTTTCTAAAATAATCACAGCATGTTATCCTTGTAAATTAAAGCTTTTGGCATTCCTTAAAACGTATATTACTAATTTCGTTTTTTCAAAATCTTTAATTTCAGCTTATACGCATTTTTGAAACGTGAATCAAAACTCTGAGTTAGTACAAAATGTTTCTCAAGTGTTTTGTCTCTTTAAAAATATAAACTGAAATTTTTGGCTTATCCCTTTTAAAATTATTGTCAGCTTTAAATTGGGATGCTAACGCGGTGGATATTCCGAATCAAAGGTACTAAACTTATATTACTGTATCAATTACATGGAATTACCCATCTCTTGGATCTAGAACGAGTCCTCGAGGAGATTCAATATCTTTGGAAATGATCACTGTGCGATGTTTTCCTTCCAAAGTTGCTGCCTCTATTCTGTCAGATCTCATGTCAGACCAATATAGATTACGGCCAATCCAGTCAACTGCCACTCCTATATTGCAAACAAGTAGTGTTAGAAAATTGCTCTCATTGGCTTAGTTCCATTTAATAAAACTGAACAGAAACTACGGGATGACGTCAAACATCGCATGAAAAATTTTCAGGAAAATGGATGAGAAGTTTACATTTTCTAAACGGAATAAAACTGCATCGCTTGTGTTTCTAGCATTTACCTAATATTTTCATAATTATGGTTATATAGCCACTAAGCGGCTATATATGTGCTAGCAGAAAAGTGAGATCATCAGTAAAAAATGACAGGCTCTACAAAGATGCAGAGATCCACAGCGATCAGTATATCTCCAAGAGAAAGAAGGAAAGAATGCTTAAAAAAAATGGCTGAGAAGAAGGAAATATATAAGAGTTTAGCAGGGAAATCAAGAAGATAAATTCAAATTTAAATTTTGGCTCAACAAGTTTACATGATTTTATATAAAGTTAAACTATTACGGCATTGTAAAACACATTGCATTATAAAGATTGAATTGTTCTCCCGAAATATGTCTGTTAATTTGAAAACTGTATGCATTATATTTATACTTTGGAATAACATTCTTTCTTGGGTTAAATCTGTTCTATATAATTCTTTTTAGTTTCAGTTGCCGACATATCAACCACCATCCAAAAAGGATTGTCTCCCTCGAGCAGTACAGTGAATTCCCATCTTGTTCTAGGTATGACTTTTTATTCTCCTAAACAGTTGTAATAAATGCCCTGTTCTGATCCAGACCAATTGGTTTGTAGTTGAACTAAACACCAGTTTAGGATGGACATGCCTGGTTAGCGAAGCTGGTAAGATCTCTGCCTTTTGACCACAAGGTCTTCCGTTTGATCCACGAGTCTGTAGAAATTTGAATAATTGTGCTACCCCTTCTACTTTAAGTCAACTTTAATTTATATCCTTATTACTTACTTCTGTCCTTAGTAAGTAAATAAGTACCAGCGTCTGTTGGGCTAATCTGCAAATATTTGTGTGACTTTCTTTTTCGCCTAAGCCAACTCAGCTTTCCATTGTCCATCCGGGGTAGGTAAATGAGTACCAGCCTCTGCTGGGAGCTAACCTGCGATGGATTATTGTCCCGTCCAGGGGGAGTCAAAGACTCTCATCCACTTAACCCTACAGAAACTGGAGATAAACGCCGCCCCATTGGCCACTTGGCTTAATTATTTGAAATATGAGGCAAAAATTATTCGTTTTTCTAGAATTACAATAAATACAAAGCTCATCCTGTCAGGTTCCCCGGGAATGCTTAAGTCACTTTAAGGATGTACGAATATCAAAGCTATCTTTGAGATATATTTCAAAGTGACAAAGTGAATTTGTTTTCAACAGGATCAGTAAACAATCCAGGACAATCGTGTAGACGTATCAAAGAGAATACTGCAACAAACTTTAGTGGTGAATATTACATTGTGCTTGACAGTTCTACTGTTAAGGTTTACTGTGATATGGTCACTGATGGCGGCGGCTGGACACTTGTTTGGGCATACACCTTCACAAAATATTCAGATTTTGGCAATCCCGGAAACGCTGTTACTCCGATCCCTACATGGCCTGTAAGCGGAACTAGTGTTCCGAGTTCCACCACTATACCTTTGAACGAAACAGATTATCAGGCAATGGAGTTCTCTCTGTGGAAAAGCTTAGGAAGCGACTTTCTGATAAAGTCAAACATTAACAATTGGATCTCCTGCAAGCCTAAAACAGGTAGCCTGGTATTATTCCAGGATGGAAGTATTCAGTGCACAATTGTGAAGTATGAAACGTTCAACTGCCAGCACATCTCTGCCCCTGACCGCTTTAAAGCTACCGATTCGTACGGACCGAGTATGATCTTATCCCAAGAAAACAAACAATATTACTACTTTGAGGGAAATACAATGCAACAAAAATACCCTGCTCATGACCCATGCGGTACCTCCAATCAAAACCATGTTAAAGGAGTCACCAACCCCCATGGAAACATTTTCATCCGATAAAACCAAAGCTTTCTAACCTTGGAACTGAGTTAAAACCCTTACCAACATTAACACCATTTAGAAGAGATGACAACGATTTCCCCATTTTTCGCTTTACTTTTGAGATTTATTTGATTGACATGAAACTATGATTGTATAATAAGACTCATTTTTCATTCTACGTTTTTCCATCTTTGCCTAATTTGCTTCAACGGTAACTTCAGCCGATTGACGTAGCATGCCGCTTTCTGTTTTTTTTTCAAATTTAGAAATTTTCCTTGACTTAAATAATTACGATATTTCTTTTTCAAAATTAAAATTGATAAAGAAAATGACGTTAATTGTTAAGCGTGACGTAAGTATTTATTTAACGTGGCCACTTCATTGTCTCAAAAGAAATAAAAAGCTCTTAAGCTACGGCAAAACGGTCCATGATAATTGATGATAGTCGTTGAGAGTTGAAAAATTATTTCTCAGATTTTTGTCAATTCAAAGCCTTTGTTCTCAAATAACGTATACCAAACGGTCGTAAATCTATTTTACCAAACAAGTGTGAAGTCCAATTTTCAAAATTCAATTCAATTCCTTGTAAATTGGAAATGAAATTTTCAACTATCATCGACTATCGTCAATTGTAATGCACCGGTTAGCCCTTTTAGGAATTGGTCTAACGGCAAAACTGTTTCTGAGGATTTCTAGAGTTATATAGTGATACGAAGAAAAAAAGATTAAATGTAAAGCTTAAAGTCAAATCAAGAAAAAACTAATAATAATTAAAGAGTGTTTTTAGTTTCATGCTAAACCTCTTAAGACTGTGCATTATATAAGCTTGATAAAGGAAAAGTGAAGCCATAAATAAAATTCATGTCAAACACAATGCTTTTGATAAATTTGTTCATCAGTGCGTTAAATTAATAAATGATTGAACTTTTTAATTTGTACAATTTCAAAATTCTTTGAGGAAAAAAATAAGTTCCAATGATTGGCAACAGTTTTGTATCACATCTAAAAGGACCCTGGATCGATATCATAGACACCGACTAAAATTGTGTGACCTTTGTTGGGTGACAAAATTGATTCACTGTTTCATCGCAGACCCTGACAGTAAAAAGAAGTAACAGTTTCTGTTTGTTGAAGTTAATATCGAGGGATTAACTAGTGTCCCGTTTAAGATTAATCTAGCTCACTAAAAAGAAAAAACATGTTTATGAGCGCTGGCCTCAATGAGCCCACAGGCCGGCTCGTAATTTTAAAACAACTATCCCCCAAAGGAGAGGTGAATAACGGTGGATATATATACCGAGACGCAAAGCACCGAGATATATATTTAGCTCTAGACACTGACCCTGAGGGGGATAGTTGTTTTAGAATTTACCAAAATAATGGGATAAAAACGCACAATGTGAAACCATTTTCGCTTTATTGCATTTTGACTTCCGCCTCAAATCAACTAATTGTCTTAGATATCGCGAGTTACGGGAGCCAATCGAAAAATGGATATCGGTTGCTTTGGCAAATACAAAGAAATATCTCGACTACTTTTCACGAATATCTTTCTGAGAGCACGTTGCATTTGCAATCAATGATCGCATTTAACTGTGATTTTTTTATAATTTATATAGATAAAATATATATATACTATATAGATTTAGGCGCTGTTCACAAATTAAACATGAAATAACGAAAGTTGTTTCGTTATTTCGGTTTGAGAAACCAATACATTTTATCTAGAAAAACTTGGAAACACAAAACCACTTTTCTCCTAATCGGGTCGCTAAAATCATTTAAAAAAAAAATTAGCGACGGACCATTTGAAATCACATTCGCCGGGGAGAAAGAGTGACAATTCCAAAGAGAAAATCCATACAAAAAAAACATTTAAAAGAAATTGTGCGATCTAACTGAATCAGGGCAAGCATGCCTGGCGCAGTGGGTAAGTTTTTTACCTTTCGATCACAAGGTCCCAAGTTCGAGAGCAACTTTAGGCATTTAGAGTACCTTTTTCCAATTTTAGCAACATTGAGCAACTTTTGGCTTTCTGAGCAACTTTTGAGCAACTTTGTATTGATATAACTAATAAGAATCACAAAATTAACATGTGGTTGAAATTTTGAAAAGGAAACATCTATTTCTGTAAAAACGATTATGCTTAGCAGGGTATGGGTGTCGAGAGGACATCATAAGCCCGCCTCGTCAGAGCACTACTATTGATTCAGCCATGCAAGTTCTTCCTCTGCCGAAAGGGCGTTCAGTCTTCTGACTAACGCATTTTGCTCACAGCAAAACTCGGCCCTTCAAGATTATCTCCAGTCCCTATGCTTTGGTACGACAATGCCAAGAGGGTGTTGCGTTATTGGTTTTGTGTGAGCTAGCCGGGAATTCCATCGTTTTACAACTGACAAACTTTGAGAAGATAGAATCAAGAGAACATATTCTTGTTATTTGTTTTGTTGAAGTTACTGATATTGCTCATCAGGACATTTGATGCATTTGGTTATGCGACTGAACAGAGTATTTAGCACGCACATTGTTGTTATTTTGTTGACATTGCTCAATAAGTTGCAAGAGCATTTAATATATTAAGTTTTGACAAACTTTGGTACGAGAGCTTCATACGACAACGTTGAACAACAACGTAGTACGACAACTTGCACAGTGCACCATGTGTCATGTAGCTTGTCTCTTATTGATGTCTTTAGAAATTTCTCCCTTGATAATTGAGCCATAAATAATCTCTCCTGAAAAACACATTAGTCTTAACACTACTTCGTTTCCGATTCTTGCAAAATGGGAATCGGTAGAGTTAACATAATGATTCCACCGAGACAGCAAATGAAGCCGACCAGCTTTCCGACGATTGTGAGAGGCACCATATCACCATATCTAGAACAAAATGAAAATGTACATTAAACTTTTTTTTTCTTTTTCGGAATGGTTTTTATTTCAACGAAAAATTCAAAATGTTTGCGAAAAAAAAACTGGAAGTGAGTGACAATTTCTAAAACGGCGTTTTATACAAAGAAAAATTAATGATTAGCAAATGTTGAGCATTTTTATAGACTATGATAAAGAATACCGTGTACAAAATGCCATATCACGTAGGATCTAGGAAGATCACCCAGCTACGAAATGTAAGAAACACAAGTAAAATAAAATAAATAGCTGGAAAACTACGTTGAAATTAGTTTTTCAGTGAACTCGGATCGAGCCAGCAACTTCAACCATAGACAGCTGTTTTATCATTTATTTTTTGAGACTCGTCAGTACTGTGTAGAAGCTATAGTAAACAACCAACCAAAAGTTAGCTGTTTATCAAGCTCAAAGTTGTAACCCAATACCGACTTGAAAATCATATCCGTTCACTAACAAATTAAGAAACAAAAATTACAAATTGACAAAACAATCTTGTGAGGATTCCCATGGCCAAAACCATGTTAACAATAAATGTCATTTCGGATCTACGAAGATTTCCGGCCGCAAATATATGAAATATAAACTACAATAACGAATACCGTGTACAAAATGCCATATCAGGCTGAAGAATCTAAAAAGATCACCCAGCTACGAAATGTATGAAACACGAGTAAAATAAAATGAATAGCTGGCTTAATCCAAGCTCCTATTCATATTGGTTCACTGACAATCTACTGATCTATGTTGTCCCATACTTAATGAGGACGAGATACTAAAATTCAACCACGTCTGATTCATAAAGGCCTCTGGATGGATGCCGAAAACTTTGACTCAAAACTTTCATTAATTGCTGGTGCTTAAGAATATTTTATTTTCACTTGATGTCCCAGCAGAAGAACCTACATTCACCCACTGCACATGCACTAACAAATTTATTTCAACGTAGTCAGTTTTCAGCTATTCATTTTATTTTAAGCATTTCTACACGCTCGTGCAAAGCAAGTCAGAACTGAACCTAATTTACGAATTGAACAATATTTGGTTTAGACAGCGTGCTAAAATTAATTATTGAGTAATACAGAAGTAATTGGTTGGGTGCGTTTCTAGAGCGTTTTCACCTGATGTTGTGGCAGCAATGTTGGGGTACTCTCAACAAGAGAATTTTAATGATTTCTTTTGTTTCGGAAACCAACATGGTCGCTATGTCTATTGTATTTTGTGTCTCTCAGGATTGTGTGATAACGCCCTTTGAAGGGGGTAAGACCTTAAAGTCCAATGGATGTTAAGCGGTGACAAATCAATTTTAGGACACCCCCTTATCAAAATAGTATTGTTGCATATTCTTTGTTTTCTTCTTCAGATATTCTACTAAATTAAGAAATTAGAATACTATATAGTCGCATTCGTAATTGTTTTTAAAAGCATAAGTTAGTCTTTTTTTTTAGTCGGGTTTGTGTGAATTTCAGCAAGACTCTCAACCGTTTATCACTACAGAAACCGGAGATAAGCGGCAGGCTCCATGGGCCACTAGGCTCGTAAAGGATTTAGCTTAACTAGTTATTCATTATGAAAAGGAGATGAAAGAATACGACAAATGATGAACAAGAAGAGAAAAAAAAAGGTTCTAGCAAGCCAAATGTTCTACCTACCCAACTGTCATCATTGTTATGATGCAGTACCACATAGCGTCTGGAATACTGCGGAATTTTGTGCCAGCGGTGTTTCTCTCGAGAAAGTACAACACGCTTGCAAACAGAACATTGGCCAGAATGAAAGCAAAAAACAAGAAACCCAAATCTGTAAATGCTTTCGTTAGCCTGGAAACCATTTTCCTCATATGTTTTGAATGTTTGGACAATTTAAAGATTCTAAACACGCGTAGAATTCGTAGGATGTCTAAGGCATTAACATCATCTGTGGATCGCTCAGAAACGCTCCAGAGAAACTTGAGTGCCAAGTGAATATAAAATGGACATATTGTAAGCAGATCGATGACATTGTATCGATTAATGATAAAACTGAGCTTATTGTTTGCAGCGTAAAATCTTAGCAGGTATTCCAACGTAAAGAAACCCATGCAGAAAGCATCAATTCCGAAGAATATGTTCGGATATTCCTGTTCACAAGTTCTTCCACTGTTACATTTTATTGTCTCCACAATGATTGACAATACAGTCACATATATTAACAATCCGAAAAATGACTGTATAACTCGTCCAGTTTTGCTAGTTTCAGTACTTTCCAATAAGTTCCAGATTTGTTTTTTTAGTTTAGATGTCGTTCCGTGCTGTCCCTGCTTAAAGCAATAGGAATGTCTTGTGTGTTTCTCAAAGTTAGATTTACCATTTTTTGCTTTGTGATTGCTTTTGTCGTTTACTGGAGCACAGTTATCCGCGCAACAGTCACTGACGCTGTTAATACGTATTCCATAAAAAGTGAGTTCGTCTTGGAATGAGTCGATGCAATCATCCATAGAAAAATGCAGTTTACCAACGCGATAAAAGTTCAAAATATATCTAAACATATGTGGGTCACGATCTAGGAAATACTCCATTTTTTCCTTGTCAAGAAATTGCTTAAATGCTTCGCTTCCTAGAAGTGTGTTGGGATGACGTTTCAAGGTGCTCTCCCATGTCGAGAAACGACGACCGCTGACATTGATCGTAATCTGTCTATCGTCTTTTCGAAGAATTTGACTGTTGCCGTCGGAATGAAGTCTCATATGTAGAACAAATCAGCCTGGAACAAAAATAAAACATTTTCATTCAGCTAAAGATTTTCTGGATCAAATAAAGTGTATCAATTTTAAAAATGCACAAAGTTCCAAGGAAGCGAAATTGAAACTAAAAACCAAATAAATACAATTTTTTCGTTCAACATAAAACCTAACAGAGAAATTTTAATTAAAATCAAAAAGATTATATCTTGTTATAATATGAAATTTAGATAAGATGCCAGATTGGTGTGGGAATATCAATCAATATAAAACTGATAATGAAATCTTAAAAGATTTAGTTTATTTCTTCTTGTCTATTTATTTTGTACTTCTCCATTGTTTGAACCTGAAAACGACTCCCAATCCAGGTCTAGAAAAGCTATAGTCCACCCGTATTCAGTGATGAGATCGTTAACAATTTCTTAGAGTGGTCGTGTATATGTTTTTTAAATCATATATTACTTCTAATTTAAACTACATAAAATATAAACTGTTGCATTTATTGGACTCATGCGAATACTCAACGTCTAACAACACAAATAAAACATATCGCCTTTATATATGATTTCACTCCTTTTTTTATAAGAATATTGCTTTTTGGACCAAGCTAAGGCTGAATATTCACATTTTTTTAGAAAATGTTTGGTTGAAAATATTTTTATAAATATTCTTAGTTTCGAGAATATCGGTGACGTGGAATTTCTATTTTTAAAATGATTGTGGTATCAAAGAGCTTCAAAGGTAATTATATAATAGATATATTTGGTTTCACGGTGATGGCTTTGCCCTTTGGGATTAGAGTGCTAGCTATATTTTATTGGAATACATGTAATCAGTA
>JAOBAY020089454.1:0-18121 GCA_025331085.2 Zoanthus sociatus
AAGCGGATGAGAGTCTTTGACTCCCCCTGGACGGGACACTAATCCATCGCAGGTTAGCTCCCAGCAAACGCTGGTACCGGCTCATTCACCTACCCCGGAAGGATGTCATGGAAAGCTGAGTTGGCTTAGGCGGAAAAGAAGGTCACACAAATTAATATTCGAATCTCGGCAAACACTGCCGGGATCGAACTGGGGACCTTGTAATTGGAAAGCATAGATCTTACCATCTGCGCCAACCACGTCCGCCCTGTATTGTAGAAAGATCGTACACAAAATGCAGTATCTTGTAGGGACCGATCGTTTATTACGTCCTAAGGGAGGCCGGTGAATTTCTAAAGTTTCTAAACATTAAAAAAAAAAACCCCATCTAATCTTTTATTTTTAAAAATATACCCCCTACCCGTCCCCAACGTATAATTTTTTGAAAACGACTAAGTACAACAACACCGCCCACTTTTTTGTTACTTCCAGTAACAATTTCAGTAACTTCTTACATTTCAAAGTGTACCTTAACTTTAACGGGATCACAAGTAGGTATACAATTGTATTGTTTTCCCAAACATATAAATATTGTTTTTGTCCAGGTACAAACTGTTTTAAATCTACTCGCGCTAGCTTTTTGGAAAAAATCACTATACATTTTGATTTTGTTTCTTCCCACAGCTGAAAATGTCGGCGCCTTCAACCACGCTAGATAATATTCTTACGCGCTTGTCAAACAGTCAAGCAAAGTTACATTCTTATCAAAATCTGAGCCTCAGCATAAGAATAATAATATAAAAATATAATTTGCATGTTTGAAAAAAAAAATACTGATTACATGTATTGCAATTGCACTCTAATCCCAAATGGCAAAACTATATACAGATCTATTACCTTTGAAGCTCATCAATACCAGTCATTTTAAAAACGGAAATTCCATGTCATTGATATTCTCAAAACTAATAATGTTTGTAAGAATATTTTCAGCCTAAAATCGGCCAAAAAATAAGATTATTCAGCCTCGCCTCGAAAAACAATATTCTTTTTAAAAAAAGAGTGTAGTTGCCAACGGCTAAATTTCTTTGAACTTATAATTATAATAAGAACCAAGGAATCACAGCACCGTACAAAACAATTCAAAGTTCAAAACAATAACCCACTTTCAGCAACAGCAATCATACCGTATCATCAGGCTAGTTATATATTTACAAATAATGTTAACCTTTGAAACACTTTTTTAACATTACCGAGCAAACACTTCTAAGCGTTTTCCTTACCGTTTAGTGATTCATCACTGTTTGCTTCACCAGGTGCCTCATCTACCTTCACTTCTGTCAAGACGAATGTGAAATGTTTAGCTCGATAAAACAGGATTAAAGAGAACAATATATCAACACATTTGTTTGTCACCTTCGAAGCTCTCTAAGTCGATTGCAGAACACACTAGCAGGAGACTCAGAAGTACTAGGAACAGAAGCTTCATGTTGTCTTGCTAAGTTTTTCAACTTGCTCAGGTCAGAAGACTCCTGGTATCTGTCTGAAAATGTTCATCGGCTGCTCAATTTATTACAACCCACTATAACAGCTGATTGGACGATCGAAAGAATTCACACGTTTAGCTTGGAACAAGTATCTCAATTGATCCTTAAGGATCTACTCAAGGTTACTCAACAAAACTCAATAGTCATTGTACACATGTTCAAGGTACTTAAGTTCTATCTCGTGGTAAAAAAACAACATAAAAATAAATGTGTCATCACAATGCTTATTTTTTTAAATTTAAATAGATAAAAATATATTTACATACCTACAAAGAATATTAGTAAGCGTTTTTAACAGGCTATAAATGACTTCTTAGAAAAACCATGAAAGATTCTTTATCATTATATAGTATAAATCATTAAAAATCATAATCTAGTTTTGATTTTTTTTAAAAAGAAATCCTTTTAAAGTGCATACAATTATCTTTATATTGATGTATAATATGTTATCAATATATTATCCCTAGTATTAAATGAGTACAAAAGTAGTTTTAAATGAGATACTTATGTGGTCAACCCACTAACTATAAATATAATATTTTTGTATTCAACCGCACGATTCTTGTATTTTGATCTAGCTAGTGCAGAAAAAAAAAATTAAATACCATGTTGTAATATATATTAATAGTTGCAAGTTCTTGTGTTTAAGTTGTAGTAGAGCATACAACAACACAAAGAACAACAACAACAACAACAACAAGAGTTTATTTCACCTTAAACTTAATTATAATTTTTTTAAATCATATAGAAAATTAATGCGTGCCTTCACATTTTTTAAACGTTAAACTGTTTCGGGGGTTAAGTTTGAATGAAAACATTTTCATTCAAGAGAAAAAGTCATTTGGTAAGCATTGCAACAAAGACAATAATTCAGAGGTTTGATCCAAAAATCTTTGTATCTATAATTCATGTTTGGGTGTCAAAATAGCCAAACAAATAACCAACAAATGTTAACCTAGCAACATTATCTCAGATATATGTATATGTATGTAGATGTATTTATCCTATAGTGTTATTCTACTTTGATTTGTGAGACACTGCGAATATTTGTTTGGAACAATTATGACGCTTAAACAAAAAAAAAAAGGATTTTAGAGACGAAGGTCATAATCATTCTGATTATCCGGCAAAACAATCTGAGGTTGATTGAAAAAAAAAAAAAAAAAACGAAAGAGAAATAGTTTAAAATTTTTAGCCACTTTTGATCGATTAAAACAGATTTAAGGTTTCCATAGAAACTAACTTTAAAGAAAGGGAATAGTACCATAGTCATGAAAACGAAAAGTGTATGTAGAAAGATTTTAGAGCGGGTCTGGTGATTGAGCCCTACCTTAAAATTTGTACAATCTGAACATCGTGATTCTTATAAAAAAGTGTATTATAATTCTTATAAAAAGTGTGTAAGCGGAAAACAGTCATAACTAAAGCGATGCCAGTAAATTTCTAGGCCTTTACTTTTATAACCGAATTGAATAGAATAGTAACCTATATAATTTTCTTAAAATTTGTGAGGTTCAGCTAAAAAAGCTTCTAAAGATTAGGTTTAAATGATTTCTAGCCAATCGTTGATTTACGAGGATTCATCAAAGCTTGCATGTTAATATTTTGTTAAACTGAAAGACATTACTTATCTGATATTACTGAACTTTATTGGCATCTGTCCATCAGTTTTATAGTTTAAAAAAGTTCAAAACGTATGCCCCTTTGGAATCTAAATACCTTAGCTTCTTTATAGTAACTATATTCAAATTAGGAATGTTGAATAACTGGTCGTCATGCACAGTAGCTGTTAACAAGTTTTTTTTTTTTATTCAAGTTTATTGTCACCGACAACACGTTTTATTTCAATATATGGAAGCATATAAACTAAAAAACTGAAAAGCTGTTCATCGATGTCAACATGATTTACCCAGTCCTTGAGCCAAGAGCTCGCAAAAGATAACGGTTGTTATACAACATGCAATAAGTACGATCTGTGGTGTAACTAACTTATTAATGTCAAATATATCTTCTGTATATTCATCTTTATATAGACAAAATACTTCAGTCCGTGCTAATAATATGGGTCTAGCATGTTCGTTTTTTTTTCGTCGATTTCAGTATCGATTTCATTTGTTTTCTATATTTATATAGTTGTTCTTGTGTAGTAATAGTGATAAGTGGGGTTAACATCAGTCCTTGTTTATTTGCGTTGTCTTTCAAAAATAAAAAAATAGAACATTTATGAAACGATTTTCTCTCTTATGGGTTGAAAACCTTGACCTGAAAAAGGTCATTTAAATGTTTTCTTTAACTAACAAGACGCTCTAAAAGCTTTCACTGGGCTGCCGCTTCTGTTCCAGGTCCTCTAAATCTCCTCACAACACAACCGAGCAAGAAATGAACCATGTGAGTCGAGCTTGCGCAGCAAGGAAATGTGGGATACAAATTTTGTCTGGACGACAAAAGCGTTAATCTCGACGACAGTAAACTCGACTTCTAACAACTGTTTAAGCATTGAAAAATCAAAGAAGTAGTTATTTATTTTTTTCTAGAATTAGTTTGAGCTCGTGATTATGATGTAGTTCGGAAGCTGTTCTGAAATACTAACATAAGTGGTTTTTTTTGCATATATTGTATACATTACTATTAGTAGCTTAAATTCACTGATCTCATAATACGTTACATATACTAACTGAACATGCAGCCTATGTTCCTGGTGCATTGCCGTTTTATTTTCGCGCCTTGACTTGAACTCCTTTACTTGTTTTGTAAGAATAGAAACAACTGACTCAACCCACATTTTACTAGAAATCGAGTCGCTATACAGAAGAGTAAAAGTACTCAGCAAATATAAGAAGAAAACAAATTAAATGGACTTATAGTTTGCAAGTTTAAAATGTTAATTTGCTGTTAGGAATGCGAGATACTAACATTGTCTATTATTATTATTAGATATTATAATTAGATTATAGATATAAATTATAGACTATTGTTAGATAACGGAAGCCATTCACCATGAAGCAATATTTTGAATATTCAAGTTAACTTTTCAGGGTTAATTTATCTTTGCAGTGTGTAATGTGTGTACATCGCTACCTTTGTCTTGCTGAACAACTTCGAACTTATTCGCAGATGATAGTAATCGTATATAGAATCTCACTCTTTTGAAAGATAGATAATTTAAGAAGAAATTATAACAAAATCGATGTCCAGTCCAATACAACTGGAAACATAATGTGAATCATTTATGAGGACTCTGAAATCATGCGAGAACCGAATTTGAATATCAAGTGTTACAAAACCTGTCCTATTTATTCAGACTCACTTGATAAAAGAGAAAATAAATTAATCAAACTTTAAGACCAGTTATTGATTAAATGAAGTTTACAATTCAATAAGAAAGTTGTTGAATATAAGTTGAGTTTTAAATCCATCTACAGCTTTCATTGTTTACTAAATCGTTCCATTCTTGTCATAAACAGATATAAGCGAATAACAAATTATTATAGTGATTTTGAGCCACTTGCTGTACATAAGTAGTGATATTGTTCTCTTTAGGTGAAAAATTGAACTGAAATTTGTGTGGTTAACTTGTTGTAAACTCTAATGTTAATTGGTTCCGGCAAGGTTTTGGAAATATTCGAGTATGGATGTCTCAATGTGTAACATTGTGATGTTTTTTGACAGTTTTACACTTTTCAACGTTTATGTAACTTAATTATTTTTGACAATAGAACTATCAAGGCTTTTCAGTAAAAAAAAACAATTCAGTTCCAATAACACAAAGTTTTTCAGAACCTTTAAGAACATTTCAAGCATTGTATGTCACAGACAAAAGCATGCATGCAGACTTCCTTAAAAGTGTCAAAAGACCCTTACGAAAAAAGTGTTGTACTTGAATACAAGAATACTTGTGTTTGTGATTTTCATTAATTTGTGTTAGGTCGAAAATATTAGAACAAAATAGTAATAATCCTTAAATGTAAAGCAGAACGAAAGTGAAACAAGATACTATAAAATATTCATTCACATGTGTGTCTGTGAAATTAAAGTTTCATTAATGAAAAATAAGCTGACTGCTTCAAGAACACTGACGGCTTTGATTTTCTTTTTAATAGTGTCAGTACTAGCAATCAGTTTTCAATTTTAACCGCGAGCATGGAGCTAGGCCTGCTATTTTGAAAAACATGGTCTGCATGTTTTGCTGCTAAATTTTATTAGCAAACAAGCAATTGCAACTTTCAAATAAAACGATTAAAACGAACTACAATGTAAAGTTTAAAAAATATCGCAGCGAATTTTGACGAAGAACTTTTAACCGCCCTCTCTATATATGTCAATTGTGGTTCAATTTTATACTTGCTTTCCAGTGTTCTTGGTTATGGTAATGTTGGTGATGAGTTGGAAACAAAAGCAACTTCTAACCAACCATGACATGCATAACATCTATTTTGGATCAGTTATTGGGCTCTTTCACGATATATTAAATAACATTGAATAATGGTCTGTCCCTATGTCTATGTCTATGCACATTATTATGAACATCTAAGGGTATGTCTCTTTCTGTGTTGTTTCTACTGAGAAAGAGTAAGTTATTGGCAAAACAATATACTTCAAAACAGAACAAAGAACGCACAAGAATTTGTAATTTGTCAGTTTGGCGCCGAATCGTCTAATTATTTTTAATCACTTTACACAAGTTATGTTTGTCCATTTATTTTTTATACTTTAAAAATGTTCAGATGCTGGGTAATAATAGATAAATCACTTAGAAGAAGTAAAAATAGTTTGTTAGTGCAAGTTATGTTTTGTTAAATATTATTGTATTTTTTACTCAGAAAAGTTTAATACACTTTTTATAAATTTTCCTTCAACATACGCCAGAGACCGATAAGGAATATGATTATAAAAAGATGGCTGACTCAAGAGAAAGCAACCAGCGCAGGCGCGTGCTTCTACTAAAGGAAGATAAGCATCTGTCGATGCAACTCTGTTCGCTCATTTAAAAGTAGTTTGCCCCTCTTGAAATTAATCAACAGTATTTTGGTGACTTGCTTACTTTACCGAGTGGCGCCCTGCTTTTCTCACTGTGGAGATGGTTTTGATAGGGTGCTAATGTTGCTGGCGGATTAACTCTTGTTGATCAGAGAAAGGAAGCTGGAGGTTGCTGGCGAACTGGTTCCTCTGGATCAACATCTCCCTGGCCGGGACACTGTTTGTCCTCTTGGTTCTTGTCAATGCAGCTCCTCTTTTAACTACTTCACTGCGCCTCCACGTCAACTGAATTATTGATTACTTTCTTACTACGTCCAACTTCCAAGGTGATTTTGTAGCTATATAGTGATGGAGGGTGGCGTAGCTGACAAGGGACTTAACGGCAGCTGGGGAGGAAGGAGGGGGGGGGGGGGTTAATGGGGTTAGTACGTGTCACGGCATAGGGACTTTATATATAGTGGTTGAAGTTTTAAGCACCAGTGGATTAGAACATCTTGTAAGGTGCCATTTTTTGTCTTCGACACTTTATGTGGTTGTTTATGAGGTCATCCACTGTCACAAGAATGAGCAGGTGTTCACGCTTTGGATGTTGTCAACAAATTCATTCAGCAAAATAAATTGTATAACTGATGA
This sequence comes from Zoanthus sociatus, assembly GCA_025331085.2. NCBI lineage: Eukaryota > Metazoa > Cnidaria > Anthozoa > Zoantharia > Zoanthidae > Zoanthus > Zoanthus sociatus. The sequence continues at coordinate 7,134 of JAOBAY020089454.1, forward strand.
AATATTAAATGAACTGTACCCGTTCCCATGACCCATGCCGACAAAATAACGTTTCAAATAACATGATACATATTTAAAATGAGCAGTTTTTGCGTTCCTTTAACGTGTTTTACAGTTATCTTTTATTTCAAGATCTCAAGTAATTTTTATAAGCAGAAAGAAATATTTCGCACTCATTTATGTATCTCGGTTGTAATCAAGTGCTCTGTTTAAGCTAGTAACTCTTCTTGAAGGAAACGTTTTTGGAGCAAAGCAGTCGTTCAGCATACAGGCTATATCATAAGTACACCTAATTTTGAAGTTTCAATGTTTTGATCATGACTTCCCGTTTTTCATTTACCGTAATCTATTTCACTTACAAACGGCACGAATTAACCGTAATCACGTTTTTGATAGTTTAACTTAATGAAGGACAAAAACAGGGCAACGGACTCTTTCTCAATATAAACAACACTGAATAAGGGTCTGTCTTTATGTCTATGTACATTATGAGGGCGTGTCTCATTCAATATTGCTTATATTGAGAAAGAGCCGGTCCGCGCCAAAGCTAGTTGGTTGGTCGCCCCAGGACTGTACGGATTGCCAAAGTGGCAAAAGAAACGAGTATAGCTTAGCTGGGTTGACTTATGGAAAGTTTGTGATTCAAAAAGTCATAACTGGCTGTTTAAGTTCATTGCAGTTAACCACCATCCCATCTGAAATTATAGAAATATCAAATTTCTATCCACGAGATGGGTTAATAACATCATTGTATACGACAGGGGACTAAAACCTCGTTCAAGAAAGGAATAATATGTAAGTAAAGAAGACTGAATTTAATCCCCGTATCTTTCGCTAACAGAGAATTACATCAGGCGTCCCAGACATCTATAGGTTTTAAAGCCACGTGGATAACGCATCTATATTCTACTTGGACGGTCTTGAGGTGTTGCCTCAAGTGAGGTCAAGCTCAACCGAGTTTTGAGATCTACTAGAGCAGCTATTAAAAGTACTAAGCGTATTTGAAACCGCAATAAATGTAATCCTGTGCACGCTAAAAGGGGCATACAAAGTGAAACATGCGCAGGAGTAGAGAATACTAGATCGAAATAGAACAAGGGTTCATTAACGTCTTTTACTTCTTTTTATTTTAGAAAATAAAAAGAAGTAAAAGACGTTAATAAACCCTTGAAATAGAAGAAATAGATTTCGCTAAAAACTCCGTGCTGCGCTGTGTTTTTACAAAAATACGTTTTATATTTTTTTACGTGTAAGACCGTGGAAAAAAGATTGAAATGCCGTTTCGGACTGTAGTCCTTCGTCTTTTTGTTATACGACTTGTTAAAGATTGAAGTTTTAATGAATCAAAACATACGAGTGAGTCAAAATGTAAAACCTCAAAAAAAAAAAATAAAATAAAATAAATAAAATAAATAAATAAAATTACCAGCCAACTCTAACCATAATCCTAATCTTAGGCAAAAAACCCTGACTAACTTGACTCATGACTCATTGACTCATTTGACTTCTCGGTTAGTTAGCCTCGGAAATGAACCTTGTAACAGCAACTAACCAATTAGTACTAACTTTGCCAATTATGCTATGGTATGTGGAATTCGCCCCATGTAAGGTAATCCGGAATCCAGAATCCAGGAAATTTTAGCCTCTGGAATCCGGAATCCAGCAACATTTGGACTTTGGAATCCGGAATCCACGGACATGGAATCCGGATCCAGCAGCTTTTGGACCGTCGAATCCGGAATCCACGGACATGGAATCCGGAATCCAGCAACTTTTGGACCGTCGAATCCGGAATCTATGGACATGGAATCCAGAATCCATGGACATGGAATCCGGAATCCAAAGTGTGGAATTCAGGATGCAAGGCTATCTTGGATTACCTTACATGGGCCGAGTGGAATCAACGCTCCGGCTGGCCTATATAATACAGAGATGCTGCTAATTAACGTACAGTTGTGTTTTCACAACCTCGTTCTCAGGTTTTTTGTTATGTGCCCAGCCCCCGCGGGGAATAAGTTTGGTGGTTTGCATAGCTCCAGTTCGTAAGATACCACAATGGTCAACAATTCAAACCCTGATAAGACCTCAGTGTTTTAATTTCAGGCGTCGCTTTCATAAGGCATGAATTCCGCTCATACATAAACACATTCATGGCATCGCCAGCTAGATCGCGGTTCGAACTGTATCACTATTTAGTATAAACGTACAAACGGTCTAACACGCATCCTGCATTCTGATTGGCTACTCTGCTACAGGTCTACTTGTGATAGCCTACTAGTAGAGAAAAGATGGCGGATCAAAATAGTTATAAGCCCCGTTTTACTACAATGTCAGAGGATTTCATCGATGATTCAATTTGTACATTCTTTTTTGACGGATTAGTAGGTTTATACTAAAATAATTAGGCCTCTCGGGCTCTTTGACTACGAGTTTGAATAGCATACATTCGGTCTACGGCCTCATGGGCTATTGACTCGTAGTCCTTTTGTCTTCTCGGATAAGGACGTTAAACCGTAGGCCGTCGGGGACATATCTGTGTTTATGTGTGTGTGTGTCTGTCATGTAAAAGGTCTCCGTCCACCTTAGTGGTAAAGATGGTTTCCATAATTAGTAGTTCTCTGGCCGGCTAGAAGACTTGACACCTAAATAAAGTCTATTATTTAATACTATTATTATAAGTTCTCTAAAATGAGCTGCCTATACAAATCCAAGAAAACTTGAGTTTGAATCCCTCTTCCAGTCTTTGCTTATGCAACTTTTTGTTGCTTCAATTGTGTTCATGACCGAAAGTTGTCAAAAACAAACTGAGAGAGTTTCAATTTGACTTTGTTCGCTATCTTATCTTGTCTTATTCTGGCTCTTTTGAACAAGCTTCTGAGATTATAACTATGTTTCAAGAACTATACGATATCCATCACTGCAATTTCAGCACTCGAAAGACAAAACGCAGTTTATTGTTTTCAGGCGTGAATAAACACGTAACATTGACAACAATAAATGGAATTAAACTAATCGAAAACTATTCGGCTGTTGAGTGTTGCAAGTTAGTCATGAAGAAAGTTTCTGTGACATTTTTTTCCCATAAGCAAATGGTTGAAAGTGTTTTGTAGATTCTTATTACCGCCCGGTTGGCCTATAGTTCGTAAGGTACCAGTCTATATCGTGCGGGAGGCTCAGGTTCGATTCTCTGACGGACCAATTAACACTCAGGATCTTAATCACCTTTGCTCCAACGTCTGCAAATGGTTAGACCTTTGAATCTTTTTGGATAAGGACGTTAAGCTGGTGGCCAATTAAGACATCTGTGTTTGTGTGTGTCTATCATGTAAAACGTCTCCGTCCTTCTTAGAGTGGCATAAACTGTGATCCCAATCAGTGTAGGCTTTTGGCCAGCTAGAAATGATCGTTTGGACACCAAAATAAAGTCAACATCATCATTATCATTTAAGAGCAATCGAATGGGGAAGCGGGGTTGAGAGATGATAAAGGATCGGACCGAGATAGAAATGAATAAAACAATGCACAAAAAAATGATAAAAAAAAACTCTACTCACAAAATAAAAACGAAAGGTACCATATGTAAAGAGTAAAATTAGCAAAAGAAAAAATAATAATAAAAATACACGCATCCCCCGAAAAAAAAAGCTTTCTACGGTTTCGCTTTGTGGGATATTTCATAGTTGTAGCATTCTCAAAACAAAAAGAATGAAGAATACAAGACATAAACGTTCCCAATTATAATTACTTTATTTGGAATAAAAACCACTTAGATTGTACATTGAAATAAATGTTTTTCCCTTTCATTTTATTTTGATACAATATAATACAGCCCAGCTATATTTTGTCATTTTAGGAATTCGAAAATTGATTTTTAAAGCTACGTACACTTTCAGAAATAAAAGTTATTTAACTTTTCAAAAGTTTTTTAACTTATTTTCTCTGTGTAAATACTATTCATACACTACAGTAGTTCTTCTGTTTTTTTGTTGGTTCTCACTATTAGTAGCCATCTGTTGACAACAAAACAAAGGATAATTTTATTTTCATAAGCTCAATAAATATTTATCTTTAATCTTTTAACTCCCAATATCTGATGAGTAATTGTCCTTTCCAGCTACTATGTATTCCCCTACATATAAGTTTAGATAATTTTTGATTTATCAAAATACATCCTCTGACTGATAAATTTATTCTATTTTCATTACCTGTCTGCTGAACAGTGAATTGATATTATAAGGAGAAGTTTTAATGATTCTAACCGCTGGGAGTTAACGGGTTAAGCCAGCCTAGCTTATGATAAGGATATCAAGATTTATTTATCGATTGATACAAGGGTTCAAGAAAATCCTAACTTCATAAATGATATTGAGAGCTTGATTAGAGATGTACAACGAGCAAGTGTGTAGAGCCCTTTTCAAAGATACCAACTCTCTCGCTTTTGGCGGGAGACTTAATCTTTTTTTGCTTTGCCTCCCGCTTTCCCGCTTTGTTAAGTAAATCTCCCGCTTTGGTACGTAAATCATCCACTAATATTAAATACTAAGTAAATAACTCAAACAGACTTCCTCCTTATCTTTGACTTTAAATTCCTCTGTTTGTAAGATCAAACGGGCTAACAATTTTTCTAGTTTCATTCATCACAATGATATAAACAATCTTTCTAGTGGAGCAACGTTTAAAGCTACGGACAAGCGGTGCATGTTCTTGATAAATCATTAACAGCTGCCACAAAGGTTTTGCTAAAACTCATATTAAAAGTAATAAATATAAAAAGCTTTGTTATAAAACCTTTAACACACCAAATATATACAAAAAATTCTATAAAAAACATAACAAGTTTCGTCCTTACAGACCTCTTCAGTTATATAAACGGTGCATGATTGTTGATGATAGTCGTTGAGCGTTGAAAATTTCTTTTCCGATTTACCAAGAACTTGAATTTAAATTTGAAAATCGGACTTCACACTTATTTGGGAAAATAGATTTACGACTGTTTGGTATACGTTATTTGAGAACAAAGGTTTTGAACTCCCACCGACTATCATCAATTATCTTGCACCATTTAACCGTAGCTTTAAGCCAATGAACGATTAGAATACACGAGTCTTTCCCTCCACAACAGATGGCGGGAAAGTTTTACTTCATGAGTTGTACTTCCACCTCCTGAACTCATAAAAGTGTTTCCTGCTTTCCAAAGGGGTTTGAGGTTGGCATTTGTGCCTCTTTAAGGTCTAAGTAAACTACTCGCTCAGAAGTGCTATCTATATTTGATGTAAAGCAATTGTAAGCTAAGTGCAGTTGAAAAGATACACTGATTCATGTATACAACTAGCGTTTTCATAAAGACCATAGTTTAATAAAAAAGTCATGACATATATGCAGAAATGAAAAAAGTTACTTACTGCAATCTTTCTTGTAGCAATAATTAATCCTAGTAACAATCGTATGGCACTGAAAAATGAAGGTAAGAAAGTTGTTTAGTTGTTAGAATTAGCACACGTATACGAAATTTTCTGATTTTCAATTTACTTCGTTAGCTATCTTTCTTTGTTTAACAAGTATGCACTTGAAGCAATCGTATGTATTAAACTTCCGAAACGTTATATTTAAAATGGGTATTCCAGTTAAGCCTTTCACACAAGTTTAGGCTAGATTATAGAATGAAGTTGACCCTTTCACACCCTCCATTTTCATTTGACAGAAGTCATTATTTTTCGTAAAAGTTTCCAAAACTAATGACGGGAAAGCAGGTGTAATACTACCCCGGTTGGATAACACAGAATACGCAACGGTTTTCAGGCTCCTGAATGCGGGTTGTATTTAAAGCATGGGATAAAAGATATTATTAAAAACTGGATCATTGGATAATGCAATGCAAGACTTTTTATTGGCTTAGCCATTATGGTATATCAGCCAATATACCATAATCTACAAATATGGTAAGCGTACGCGTCAGCTCAAAATCAAAAGAGAGCTAGAAATTTTCCTTCAAGCAACAATGGCGGCCGGCGAAAATCGCTTCGCAATGGTGTTGAATGAAAAGGAAGCCATTGAACTATCAAAACATCAACAAACAATGAAAATAAATAATGAAAAGTATATTTCACCAGTCCAGTAAAATAAATTAATGTTGGAGTGAGAACAGTACACCTAGGAATGCCATGGAGCTGAAGGTGGAAGGTAGAAAGCCAGTAGGAAGGCTATAGAAGACCTGCAGTAAGGTAGTGGAAGAAGACATGAGGAGGTTAAATATCACAGAAGTTATATGGCAAAGGACAGAAAACAGTGAAGGCAACTCATACCATGTCCAGCATCATGAGTGGTAAATTAGGCACAGTAACTGAAGATATCTTAAGGGGTAAAAAAAATTTACCTTGGTGATAAACCATCCACCTTCTCTCAAAAAATCACAAGCTAGCCTCAAAGCTGACAAAGTGAGGTGAGCTATAATTAAAGAAAAATTACTTGTTAGCAATTAAATATTATGTACTATGTACTACAAATTTAAAAACTTTCAGTTAGTTTTAAATCAAAACAAACAACCTTTTACTTTATTTCTGAATGAGATGTTCCCTGTTAAAAAATGTAGTGGTAGTACCAATAACTATAGATTAAGCTAACTTGAAGCTACAAAAATTGGGATATTATTATTTAGGGTCACAAGCTGCTAACAGTCTGGCTAGCTGTTAAGGGATTTTGCTCGTTACCAACATTAACGCCTTATAGTGCCTATTTTAGTGGCCTGAAGGCAGCTACCAGCACACATTTAGTCTGTGCTATATGTACTTGATATTTATTTCAAATGACTTAAGCCACATACTGCAAGCATTAAGCTTTCACTATAATTACTTAATATTACCTTCAGTGGGAACCTGAGCCTGTTTATTAGCTACGCCATGCTGATGAGACCTAAAAAGCCAAAACAGCTATCCATGGCTGCTAACATTCACTTTAATTACTCACTATCTTCTGTGGGAACCCGAGCCTGTTATTAAGCTATATCATGCTTAAATTAAAAAGCCCAAAACAGCTGTCCATGGCTCATATTTTTTTTGGTAAATTCAAGGGGCTTACTGCTGCCTAGTTAGCCTACTTGGTTAGATTCCAGTCTAACGTGCAGGAGGTTTGGTTTTGATTATTGGCTGGACCAATGCGACAGGGTCTTATATCAAATGCAGGAGGTGCTTCCTTTACTCTAACAACTGCAAATGGTAAACTTTTGCATCTTTTTGTATAACGATGTTAAACTGTAAGAGCTCTTTGAGATATCTGTGTTTAAGTGTGTGCAGAGGCATAATTGCCTATTAAGCCATTAGGCTTGGACTGGCATGCACTGCATGTCAGTAAAACGGGGGACATTTTTGAGCCTGTTGCTAATAGCTGGAATGGAGTTACAAACAAAAATTTACTGGCTACGCCCCTAGTGTGTGTCTGTCATGTGAATGGACTCCGTCCACCTTAGGGTGGTAAAGATTATCGCCAATTAGTAGATCTTTGGCCAGCTAATTAAGACATGACACCTAATAAAGTTGTAATTAAATGTTATTATTATAATTAAATCAAGTTAGCTATAGCCATTGTGGCAGGTGATATCAGTTGATACTTGTTGAGTATAATCTAAGCTACATCCCAAAAGCATTAATTTTTCAATAATGGTAACTTGAAGCATAACTAGCTTTGACAAAAGGCTAAAAGTGAAATCTTCACCAAATTTAATGTTTTTAAGTTGCCTAACTTACACATTGTATTGACTTGAATGTGTTTTTTTTTATCTAGCAAAATGATGTTGTGTGATTATTTTTCTTAAAGCAGACTAGAATGTACTGGTACTGTATGTATAGCTAGAAAACATTAATAAATAATTTATTTAATTTGGACACGTGCTTTTAAAGGTTGAAGAAAAGTGCTTGATTCAACAACAGAAACACAATAACTTTTAATAAAAACTATTTGGGGTTTACTAGTACCTTGTGAAAAAGCATCTTGTATCCATGCTGATCCCACATTAGGAGCTCCATCATTCAACACACAGTCTGCTTTCCATGTCTGAAGTTCCTTCCTCAGAAGCTGTCCAGTAGTGATTGGAAATAAAAATGAAATGTGAGATGTCCATTAAAAGTTACACTTCTACCTTATTTTAACATATCAATTATTATTTAATTTTATATATTCTTAAGCATAATTTACAGTTGTCCTGTTTTTTACTGTATCAGCCCTTTTTTTCTCAAAAACAGTATTGACTGAGCTCATCATATGATCAAACTAGTTACAATTATATGACTGTACAGCATAACGTGATACAGTGAAACTTCAACACAAACTGATTATGAACACCACATAATGATAAAACCTCACAACTGATTTATGATCACATTGTTAAATAAATATATGTAAGACAGTTGCGGCATTCCATAAAATTAATTAAGGCACTTTAAAATGTTTTATTATTATTAGTACCTGTTTACATTTCTCAGTAGTGATATCAGCTTGTAACGTGATGACATTTCGTATGGGCTTAATGGATACCAAATCAACACCTGAAATTATAAATGGGTAGATATGATTGAAACCACAAGTCAAAGTACATTTTGTTGTGAGTAACTGTCCATCGTAAAATTGTCCTGTGAAAGAATGTTTTTGGTGTTTAAGATTTTGACTACCTGACATATAAAAATTATTTGGTCAACAAAAACTAGTACGTAAAATGTTGGGATGAAAATTCTTTGGAGAGCTATGGAGCTGGAAGTGGAAGGTAGAAGGGAAGTAGGTGTAGACCAAAGAAGACCTGGAGTGAGGTAGTGGAAAAAGAAATGAGTTCTAAAGTAGAACAACACAGAAGATATGTCGTCATTATTCACAGCCATACTTTTTTTTATCATATTTTAGTGATAAGGGTGTGGTTATTACTTACTAGGGGTGTGAGTAACTATTATAAACTAAGGAAGGTTCATTAAAATTTATTTAATAATAGTACTAACAGTAGTAATCAAAGATTAAGGAATGTGTTTCCATTGGATATTAAGTGTGGCTTGATGGTAGAGGTTTTGACTTTCATGTAAACAAACCCAGTTTGAGGGATCATCTGACCTGTTTTTTATTTTAATTCTTTTCTTTTCTTTTTATTTAAAATTGCTTAACATTATACATTTTTCTGTTTTTGTAATACAATTTATTATTAAAATAGTTGGAAAGAATTTATTTATTAAACATTAGACTGTTCAATATGTGTCCAAAGCAACATTCAAATGACAACATACAGGTAGTCAAATAGAATTCAAACCAAGGAGCACATGCAAAGAAATGATGTCTAACTAGTTAATGTACATGAAAACAAGGCCTAAAGACTCTTTTTCAAACTTCCTTGATAAAACTTTGATATATATTTAACTAATTATTCATACAAAAAACGTTGCTCAGAAATTACGGAATGGTAACACACCACAGGCACGAGGTTCCGGGTAGAACACTGATATGGGGGTAAAAATTTCTATTTTTAGTAACTATAAACCACACTATTAATGGCCAAAAATGTCAGAGTTGCTTCTTTTTTCCACAGTATGTATATAAAACATTGCTCAGAATAAAAAAAAATGTTAATAAGCTCAGGTCTCCTACGGTAACAGATCTTTATGTTGTCCAATTCAGTCTGTAATCATACTCATTATTAACAAATCAGACTCCCACTTCATGGTTGTCCACTTTTGTTAATCACTTGCAAGCATAATTAATTACTGACCGAATTGGTCTCAAGTCATTTCTGTTACCAGTATCAATTCCAGATTATTTTAAAATATTATCATGGTAATAATTTTATTGGTAACCAACTATGTAATTATAAAACAACTGACCAACAATAATGCTGGAGACTGGCATGAACTTTGAAGCAACTTGTAGCCTGAAATTGGAGCAATTGAAATTAGACTAGTCTTGCTTCTTTCTGACAATCTATTATATATTATGATCATGTCATTGCTTACACTAGCTGTGGTACAAATTTGGTCTTCCTAGCTAATCCTTGTGCACCTTGGTGTGCTATTGAACTAACCATTAAAAATGGGCTATTGCATTGCATTTAATATCCCAACCCCCTTGGGAACCCTGGTTGAGGACCATTGTATCATACCATCTAGGTATGAATTTCTATCAAGCATTGCCCCCAGAAAAAACTCTGCCACTTACAGGGCTGTCAACTCTCCCGGATAAGCCGGGAGTCTCCAGATTTTGGACCGAATCTCCCGGTCTCAAGATTACAACCTCAAATCTCCCGGTTAATTGCCGGTGCTTCCCATCATGTTTGAGATTCGCTGTTTTAAACGATAAAATTTCAATTACTTTGCCTGTTGTTTGCAATATAAGCATTAGCAATATCTGATTGATCCGTATTAAACCAGTCAAATCATTTGTAACATTTCAGTGACGAGCGCTATTTTCGCGCGCTTTTTGATCTTTGCCTAGACTTGTTTAGCTGTTGCCAAATGTCGTTTTCGAGCGTTTTAACCTTTACTTTTTGTCAAATATGCAAGATGTCGAACGATCTTTCTGCTCTTCAGAGGGCCTTTTTAGGACTTTTACCTTTTGGTCATCAACTGCTAATGAAAAGTGTTGCTGACAAATGTTCAAAGATTAAGGATTTCGACAGAAAAAAATTTACACAAGCAACTCTTCAGGTAAGTTTTTTTATTTAAACATTCATTCAAATTCAACACCGGCTTTGAGATTTGAGACTTAGAACAGAGGCGATAAGCAAAGTAACTTTAATCAAGGATCTTTTGAATAGACCGATGTTTAAAATGTATACTCGTAGCTTAAATCTTAAAGCAAATTCAAAATGAATGTCAATAAGTATGTGTAATCAAATGGCAAAGAGTAAAATCAGGGAATAATTTCAATTTGTGACAAAATGCACTTGATATTATTCCCTAATTTCATGAGTACATATACTGCTTGATTACGTTTCAATATCAGGGATAACAAATTACGCTCACAAC